>JBAGKO010000013.1:17836758-17869126 GCA_037177275.1 Acacia concinna
AAATGAACTTACTCATCAAATAATATTAAGTTGTGGGACAAGTGGGAGAATGTTGGAAATTTAATATATTTAAATGTGTGTGTGTGTATTATATTTATTTAGATATTATATATTTTATATGTTATTATTTTAATATATATATATATAAATATGTCACCGGATGTGTCCCGCATCATTATTTGAATTAAAGAGCTGCGTTTAGAGGGTTACGGTTGGTCGATGAAACCTTTCTAAGCCTTGATGGGAGGTTATATAAAGGCTTGACCATAACACAGAATGAGCACGTACGAATAGAAGCGTTGTTTGTTCGATCAAGAATTACCTGATAGGGTGACGGTGTTTCAACAATCCATCGTTGTGCCAGAAATTCCCGTTCAGAATAATTCAAGAAAATCTCAAAGAATATACAATATTTATACGCTATGGTAAGAGGTATGTAAGACTTACATTGTGAATCTCATAATCCTAAGTTTATGAATTATGCTCAACATGGTATTTCTTCGCCACAAGCACACATATTTTATCCTCTATTGAGATATAACATTATACCATGAAAAATGATTAGTGTCAAGTTAACCCGACGTCTGCATATGTGGAGAGAATATTGTACAAGATGCTTTTTTTGTCTTAATTATAAGATTTAATTAATTTTTTTTAATTTTTAAGAATTACGTTATTTTAAAACATTAAAATTTATTATTTTTCTTCAAATTATTTTACTTGACTTACGAACTAGTATATAATATAATAAAATACAATACATAATATCATTAAGTAACTTGTTTTATTTCCCAAAAAAATCAACTAGATCTTATAATTAACACATAATATAGTTTTATTTTGGTACTTGCATGAAAAATAATATAGTTGGCCCAAGGGCAAATAATTTAGTATTATGGAGTATTATTTTTTTCAAGTAAAGCATTAAAGTAATTGGTAACATTTATGTTCTGTTTGGATAGGAAGAAAAGTTAGGAGAAAAGAAAATGGAAGGAGAGAAATGCTGCAGAAAATAAAACTAATGAGAAAATATTATCACTACTCGTGTGAATAAATGAGAGAAAACAGAGAGAAATGAAATTAAAAAATATTTGAATAACTAAAATTCCTTTAACCTTATATTAAAATATATAATGTTTCTATCAAATTAAATATCATAACAAAATTATATATAGTATCACAATTACAACAATTTAAAATCAAATAATTTTTTAAGACAAATTTTCACGTGAAAAACAAATCCAATCCATTATGATCATCTTAATTAGAATAATCATACATAGATATCATACCAATTCAAAAAACTTTATCTTTTAGATTCGCTCCATCAAATACTCGCAAAGCCTTCTAGGGAGGCACTGGATACATACGTGTGTGCCATCCACCTTACATCCATTTCTATTGAATTTAAAATAGAAATTTGTCATTGAAGTCGTAAAACATAAATCAAGCAGTTTTCTTTTATTCTTCCATCAACAATAACAAAATTAAATCTACCTTCTTATCCTCAAATCTATTTTCACTACTATGAATATTTTTGAGGTGGATGTTAAGAGACGATCAAGATCTGGCGGAATGAGAGGAGAGGTGAAAGAATCTAGACATAAAAACAAAGAAGAGGACCGGGGTGGTTTGCATAGGGTGACTTTCTCTACCAAATCTCTTCACTTGAAGAGAGATATCTTGAAGAGAAAATTGGATGGCGCTATACTCCCTTTTCTCCCATACTTTTTTTTCTTCTCACTTTTCTTCTATAATCCAAATAGGGGAAAACTCATTTTTTTCCATGTTTTCCTATATAGTTTTCTTCCTCTCTTATTTTCTCTTCATCCAGGTTAAATATTTTATAATTATATTTATAGTTTTATTAAAAAAGAAAAGTATGAAAGTAGAATTATTGGGTGGAATTGCTTGAGAAAAATCCTCAGGTGTGATCGGAAGGGAGAGAGTTGACGTGGCACGTTGTTATTGCAGTGAAGAAAGCTACACCATAGTTGGGGAGTAGAGGATAACGCACTGCACGCACAATAAAACGCAAGAAGACTGGCGGCTTGCCACGTTGCCATCACTCCTGGGGGACAAGCCATGAAGTTCACTCATAAAGCCATCTTCTCACTTTCTTCTGCTTTTGCCAATCTCGCCCTCTCTCTAGTTCTCTGAAACTCTGTTTAGGGTTTCAGATTCCCTTTTAGTGTATGTTCTTTGATTCCTATGACTTTTTAACGTTTTCTAGATTCGGATCATCCATTTGAATAGTATCAATGTCTTTTTCGGTTCATTTGATCTGATCCGGTTCGTCGCCCGGCTGAACTTTCTGATTCAAGCCACAAATGCCTTGTTATATGGGAATATCTCATTGAATTGCTTTTGGAAGCGGCCCGCTAGTACCTTCTGATCGGTTATTTGAATGCTTAAGGTGGCTCACACAGTGTAAGATTTGATGGGTTTTGGTTCATTTATCTTCTCTTGTCATAACGGGTTTTCTTCTTTCATTATTTTCCCTTCTTAGCGCACTAAGGAGGTTAAGTGTACATTATGGGAGTTTTATAGGTTGGGTAATGATTACTTTCGCATAATTCATTCCCGTTTTGTAGCTATATAAGTGGTTTGCTCGTGAGTTGCGGGAGACTGATTTTATTTCGTTGCATTTTTAGAATTTACTTGGTGAATCAATCCATTGTTTTGGGAAAAAAAAAGAAAAAAATTTCTTCCCCTGCAGTGTTGAATTGTACGTGAGAATCTTTGGTATGATAGTAGTAATTTTCTGTATGATGCTAGACAGATAAGTACACAAGATCTGGCGTTGAATTGCCAGTTTAGTCGTTTAGATGGTTTACAGCAGTTGTATAAGGTCTTTGGTAGTTCAAGTTGGATCCTTCACCAATAAAGTGCAATTCTACAACAGTGTGAGAAGTCTGCATAAAGTTCCCTCCATCACTTGTTCGTGGAATCGTGGATTTAAGACAAGCACAGGGATGATGGTTAATACAGGTGCTATGTCAAACGCGGGACCCATTGTTGATATGTTGCCAGAGAAAGATGATGACGGTGGGTTTGCCAGTGGAGGGTGTAAAAGGTGATTATTTTATTTTCAATTTCATTCTTGTTGATATTTGTTTTCCCCTCTCTACTCACAAAATTCAAAGGAAAGAAAAGGACAGAGTGACACCTCCAAGGTCCATGATTCCATTGGAAGGTCATCGTTTGTATGATGGGGTCTTGTGGATCACTTTATTGTGTGTGTGTGTGTGTGTGTTTGTTTTTTCTTTTTTTGGGGGAGTGGTTCTTATTGCTGTTTCCTCAACTGAATTCACCATTTTCATTCGTCTAGACTAGCAGTTCAAGCGAATTTTGGAATTTTTGCTTGGGCTCTTAGTTGATGAATGGCGTCAATTCATATCTTTAGTATTGTTTCCAATTCTCTACGTCGTTTTAGCTTGTCATCAGATCAATCTCATGTAATTGCATTATTAATTGGCAGTGAAGATGGAAGACTTAGCTATGGGTATTCAAGCTTTAGAGGAAAAAGGGTCACCATGGAGGATTTTTATGACATTAAGATATTAAATATTGATGGTCGATCAGTACGCTTGTTTGGAATATTTGACGGTAAGAATTTCCATTGTCATGCTTTTTTTTTTTTGGGTGAAATTCATTGTCATGTTTTGTTTGGGAGAGATATGCTGATATCTTCTTCTTGTGTTGCAAAATCAAATTTTCCTACATAGTTCTATGCTCAATACAAGGTTTTTCTTGGTTGTTATTTTATAGGTTATATATTTTGTATATGGCTGAATCAACACTCATTTGAGTATCCCTGTCGTCTAGCCTCACCTCACATATAATTGTTGAAACTTTGTCATATTACACCTATTGACATGATCCTTAACCCATCATAACCTTGCGAATTCAGGACACAGCACAGGGCAAGTAAATAAGCTAACATGCTTAATTAAATTTGGATGTTTTAATCTTTTCCACTTTTTTTGGCTCCGTGCTACTAATTCTTTATCACATCCGATCCTTTTATAAGCAACTTTTTTTTTTATTGCGGAAAACAAACTGATGGTTAAGATTAATTAAAAACAATGATTGTATCAAAAAAATGTCATGTCTTTTCCAAATATGCCCCTATTTATAAAAAAGAGTAGGAGAGAGAATGAATATAAAATATATGAGAGAGAATGGGTGGAAGTTATGAGAAAGAATGTGTAATAAATGATTATATGAGAGAGAATTAGCGGTGAGTGGAGGATAATTATTATAAGGGTGCCTATTTAATCGGGGTAGAGAAGGAAAAGATAGTCTAAATTTTGAAACAAGAAAAGAAACTTGCTTATATTAAGGGACCAAGCATAAGAGAGAGAAAATTGTTTATAAAAAAGATAGGAGGGAGTAGCTTTAGGTAAGCATAGTGATATCTCCATAAGAAATTATGTTGCCAATTCGTAATGCTGAAGTCAAAGACTAAAGGTTGTTAGTATTGGTCTAATCTCTAGCAGGACTGCAGGAGTAAACTTCAAGAATTAAAAAAATTTAGAAAAGGGCTTGGTAATAATTTCTATTTGGATGCATGATTTTTATTACAAATATCAATGTTTGTGAACACACATCTGTCCTGTTGTCATGTTAATATGACTGTCAGTGTTGGCTTAGTTTCTTTTAATATTTCAATTTCAAATTTGTATATTCAGGTCATGGGGGTTCTCGTGCTGCTGAGTATTTGAAGGAGCATCTCTTCAATAACCTCATGAAGCATCCAAAATTTTTTACTGATACCAGATTGGCTATAAGTGTGTTCTCATTCTTTTTTGTTACTGTTATGCACTACTCCTAGTATTGAAAAATATCATGTATCATTTTGGGGACCCAATATTGGTGGAAATGCTTTTGAATGAGCATCCACTAAGTGATGGACCAATTCTTTTACATGGTTTGGATTCCTGCCTGTGGATTATTTTCCAACATCTGTTTGTGTGACCATAGTAACTTAAGTAAACTTGCAGGTGAAACTTACCAACAGACTGATGCTGATTTTCTGGATTCTGAAAAGGATACTTTCCGGGATGATGGTTCTACAGCTTCAACTGCAGTTCTGGTTGATAACCACCTCTATGTTGCCAATGTTGGAGATTCTAGGACTATAATATCAAAAGCTGGTAAAGGTATTGTTGAGATGTCCTATAATATTTTGATATCTGCAGATTATAGTAGGTCTGGAATTTATATAAATTGAAGAATCATGGCTTCTCTTAACGATGTGATTACTAGAAAAGAAAATTAGTTGTATAGAGATTACGCGGAAATCATAGTGTATCCGAAAATGGTTTCCATGCCTATTAATCCAATATCACTTTTTTTCTGACTTTCCTATTCACTTCGTGTAATGCATGATGAATATTGAAGTATGGTAGGGACCTCTTAATCTTGTCCTTCTGTTTTTGACAGCCATAGCTCTCTCTGAGGATCATAAGCCAAACAGAACCGATGAGCGGAAGAGAATTGAGAATGCTGGGGGTGTTATAATGTGGGCAGGTAGGTAATGTATGTCATCTGACACATAAATTACTATTGATCCTATATTATGTGGATACATGCAAACATTTAAAAGCTAATTAATGTGAGCCCCCTTTTATTAATTATCAATATATTATTAAACTAAATCTTTTGCTATTTTAGAATTCTTGTAGATTTATTGTCTATTTGCCAGCATTTAGATTCAAATCTTGTGCTTTGCACCGGTTTAATATGCTTTCACATGATAGTTAAAAAAAACAAAATTTATTCAGGACATCAAGAAGATGGAAGGTTTCCATCACTTCTTTAACTGTCTTAGTGGCCTTTGGACAGCAACGAAGTGATTCAAAATATACTTGGCTTTAGGAATAATTTTTCCAATGCACCAGATTTTCCTTTTCTTCTGACATAGAATAGTAGATAAAGTAGAGATATGGAATTGGATTAAAATATACATCCCTTCTCCTTTGAACCTGATTAGCCGTCCAAGAGATGGAATTGGCAACGTGGAGGGTGCTCTGATGAAATCTAGTATAACGTGGATGGTTATGTATTGGAGTAGTTATTTTTTGGAAGCAGACATTTACAGTTCTTTATACGCTGATAGGTACTTGGAGGGTAGGAGGAGTGCTTGCAATGTCCCGAGCTTTTGGTAACCGCATGCTAAAGCAGTATGTTGTGGCAGAACCTGAGATCCAGGTGAACCTCGATTATGTTACGTTATTCTTTGCTAAATGATCCACAAAATTAATTCTTTTACTTTCATTGATGCTTATATTGAGTACTCGTACATTGGGAAAGTCTGACAGATGCTAATCACTTTGTAGTTTCTTGGAAGAATACCCTAGGAAAAAACAGTAATGTTTCCGTTTCAGTTTTGGGTATTGAATTGAATATAATAATTTCAAAGATAGAAGAGGAACTTGAATGTTACTTGGATAAGGTTGGATCTTGTGCGAGATGTCATGCTTAAAAGTTAATCAAATTTGTATGTCGCAACTTGCAGCTGTGTCAGGGGACTAGTCAGATGCCCCCAGTATGCTGACATTCTATCTATTTCTTTGTCACTTTCAGGAACAGGTAATAGATGAAGAGCTGGAGTTGCTGCTACTTGCAAGTGATGGACTATGGGATGTAGTACCAAATGATGTGAGCTCCCTTATCCCTCCTCTGTCGTTATGGCTTGCTTTATATTCCCACATTAACTGATATACCATCTCTGTACAGGACGCCGCTTCTCTTGCTTGTGCTGAAGATGAACCCGAAACAGCTGCTCGGAGGCTGACTGAAGCCGCCTTTAGTCGGGGTAGTGCAGATAACATAACATGCATTGTGGTGCGCTTCCATCATGTTAAAGCAAGCCCAGCTAATTCTGAGGAAGCAGGTTCAGGATCCAGCTAGCATCCAGCAGTGTCTTTAAAGTTAAATGAACAGGCTTGGCTCTCTGCACATGCACTAGTGACTGACTGGGCATGCCAACCTGCGATTTGTTTATTCATTACTTTTGTAATCTTCAGTCACTCTTCCATCTAATCGTGGTCTCTTGGAAACTGATGTCCCACCATTCTGTTCATATGTTTTCAAGTCAACGGTTTGTAGAGGCACCGTTTGGTATTTTTCTTCCGATTCAATAAATGCACCGTGCATTATTTTCGGTGAGTGGTATTTTCTCCTTTTGTTGGTTTTTATTACGCTATATATGTTGGGTTGATACTCTAAAGCAGACGATGATGCGAATAGGACACCCTTTATTCAGGTCAAAAAGAATAAGACACATTTTGCCTGACTTTACGACACACAGGGCCACGAACATGGCCAACTAGAGATTCAGGTTAACAGTTGTTGGGTGATGTTAATTTTATAAGGGAAAATGGATACCATTTTTTTTTTTATTTGATCAAGAGTTTTCCCCTTTAAGGCTTAAGAGATGCATTCAATTCTTCATGCCAAGCTTATTCATCCCATGAAATTTCTTGACTACTGTTCTGTGCAGAAGAATCAATTTTTCCCCCCACTACTTGTTAATGATCTCTTTAATAATGTCAGGCAGTTGGTAAGCAGTAACTTCATATGTGCTTATCTAGCCTTGAGATTTGGTAGTTCATTCTCATTGTGCAGCTTTGACGTATAAGGTTTCCATACATCAAACCAATCTAAGGAACAGTTTTATTGAGAATAGGTAAACTACATAGTCAAATAAAATGGACAGAGAATCAATGCACGTGTCAACTATGGAAATAAATGAAACAAACATATCAAAATTGGTTGGAATTTAGAATCAGATTACATATGTGAGAAGCTGTGACTCATCAAGATTAATGGTGGGCTCTTAATGTTTTCTTAGCACATTAGATGGTTCGAAATCCTTGGTCATACTCAAATATGTTCTTGCCCCATTTTTATCATTTGAGATCCCACTGTGTAATTACCAAGAATGAAGCAACGAAATATTCTAAACTTAGTAGTTCCGAACATAAAAGTTTTAAGAAAAATATTAGTAATGCGGACAAAATGTGTAAGAAGGGATTCAAGTTTTCATTTCAAATCCAAGTATATAGGGATCAAAATGGTCAGAGATCTATGTCACAAATTTGATGTTCAAGTGGAAGACTAAAAAGTGGAGAAAAAAATATGACTCCGACAACTTCAGTTATATTTGATGTAATGTAATAACGAAAAGATGATATCAGGATTGAAATTTTCACTTTAATTTCTACCATCCCATTTTTTCCAACAAAATTTTTTTAAAGTGCTTACGTTCACATACAGACTCTAACATTTGAATTATACTACTTGTATGAAGTATGAACTAGTACATTTGAACTTAAAAATTACAATTATCTGTAATTTTTAGAAAAAAATGTATAAGAAATTTGTATTTTTAATTAATAATTATGGACGCAAGGCAATATTTGACCATTTGCAGCAAATCCAAACTCAAGGTTAAAACTTAACCCTGGTTAAGATTTGGGTCACAACTCCTTATTAAAAAAAGGTGCATTTGGGTTAACAATAAATGAGAAAAAAAGGGAATTATATATAACCAGCTCCATACTTACTTTCCCTTGTATTTTTCTATTTTCTTTTTCTCAAGTATTTTGTGGCAAACAGATTCTTCTTAGTTTCTCGAGCCTTTTTACAGATTAGTCATTGTACATGGTGGTAGTCGTCTCAGATTCAAGTTGCTTAGCGTCACATCCTCTCTCCTACTAGGTAATTTTACTTATTTGTTAGTTCTATCATTGTTGCCCGTCAAAAGATTATCTTCGCAATTAAATCGTTCGTTAGATCTGGGATACGCCAAACTCTAGGGTTTCAGTTCAGAATACTGAATTACAGAATTCAAATTTGTCTCGACCGTTATAAGTTATTTGAAATGCATATCGCTGTAGATCCTGGGCGAGCATCAGCTGACTTTGAGTTCGAATTCAGTGTCTGAAAAGAGGTAATTTCGGAACATTACTACTGAGTTGCTTACCATTTCTCTCCTTTTTCTTTCTTTGTTATTTCTTGTATAATCGTGATTGGTGGATTGCCCACTATGTATTCTACGATTTTGATGTAACTTTTGTTTAAGAGTCAATTTCATGCTCTTATTTGTGACGATTTATAATTGTGTTAGCCTACGAGCTTATGAAATTAAGTGTTGTATAGGGTCCAGAGAATATTCCTCGCTATATGAATTGAATTTCCAAACGACTATTGATTGAATCCCCTGCGCAATCTGGCTTGTATTATTTTACCAAAATGGAGCTGGCAATATTTTAATTAACGAAAGCAAATTTACTGATATATTTTCCCCATTATTACAGAAATAAATGAATAACCACTAATACCAAGAAAAAAGTGCATTTTTGGATTTGACAATTCTTGTTTCCCTATTCAGAAATCAGAACTACGATATGTGACATTATGTTAAAAAAAAAAGAAGCGGGTTTTCCCTCTCCTTTGGAAACTTCTTGCTTTATATGTGTCTTCTGGAATAGTCATATCTGAGTATGAGATCCAGCATATCTTATATTGAATGTCTTTTTTGTTTTTATTTTTTCCCTCCATTTTCTGCGAGTGTGATGAGAGAATTGGCTCTTTAGGGAGAAAATGCTGAATGCTTTTCTCTAATAGTCATTAGTTCCAAGACGTTTAAGCTTTCCATTTGAATGAGCAGTGTTAAGTCTTTAAGGGCATTGCTTTATGTTTGTTTCTGAGATGTTTAAACTTACATGAGGAATGCATATTCTAGGAGGAAAGAATTTTGTATCAAGAGTTGGTACGATTCTTCTGAATTATCTTATCCATTAACTTTTTGGAAACATGCATTTACAATTTGCGTAAATGCATTTACAATTACCTGATCCATAGACTTCTTGGAAATTTTAGTTGAAATGAAGCTTCACTATGGGATTTATTCTAAAGCATATTTAAAAGTGGCTAAGTGTAAATTTTTTACTGAAACCGTTTGTTTTCCTCAGTATTTTTTCCCCTTCACGCACTTACCTGTTCTGCCTGCAATTTAGGACTTTATTTACGAGCAACTTGCAATCAGAGCATATTAAATTTTTCTTTTGTTCAGAATAAATATTTAATGGATTAATTGACCTAGCATTGTAACTGTGCAATTCAACACTTTGTTTTGTTGAAAACAAGAAATGCAGTTATAATAGTGTACTGGAAATAGGTGGTAACTTTTAATAGTTAAAAGAAAGGAGTAATCTAAAAGGAACCTAATTTGCTCAGCCAATTTCCATGCAATGATCAATTGGTCAAGTAGAAGGATAAAAGAAATGGGGTAAGATCAACTTGTAATCAACATGCTTATATTAACTTAGTCAGAATTAAATCAAGGGTTTTAAGATCTTACCATTTATCAAAAGAAATTTAACTAAAAATATAGTTATATATAACTATAAAATAAGCACAATATGATAAAGATCTTGACAAACGATGACATCACCACTGCTAAAGTTACAAAATTCTGTACTTTGAGGCAACAGATAAGACTCTGAAGTAAAATATCCATGCCTTCATATTACGTCATTTATGCCAACACAGTGAACAAGAGTTCAAATACAGTAAAATGCAGGAAAACTAGATGAAATGATACAGAAGTAAACAACACATAACTGAATGGTATAGAACGCCAGAATACATATAAGAATGTCAAACAGAATTAGAAAGCCATATGCTTTTAGCTAACTCTTGCTTGAGCTAGGGCAAATCATGAGACCCACATAAGGGGGGGTGCATCCCTCTATGGATAATTTAGCAAGCCAATTAGTGGCCTAATTTGATTGTTGAGGTATTAAAGGAAAAAATGTCTGTAAACATTACAAAAATAAAAGATATCAAAATAAAAATGCACTGCAACTCTGCTTAAGTACTGGAGGGATTCAAACTACTTGTCTCTTCCAGACTGAGGGGTGCTCAAGGTTTTTTTGTGGGTGTCTGATCCTGCTTCTTTGCTGCTGCTGTCTTTTCCTGTTTTTAAATGGGTTTTATGTATTCAATTCTCCCTAATCAGCTGCTTGTTCTGATATGGTTTAGAGGGAGTCTAATTATGATGTTAATGGGATCTGATTTTTTCCAATTTTCAGTATACTTGACCCTTGGGGACATGGGTCTTTTAGGGAAGGGTTACTGTTATGTAATTATTATTATAAATAAGAAAATATATAAATAGGAATTAAATGATATTAGTAGGATCTAGATATAATTTAATTATATTAGCAGGTTTGGATGGATCAGGATATCTGTTAAGATTTATATTTATTAGGACTTATGCCTATAAATAAGGGTTGCATACATGATTTGATTTGTAATTCAATAAGAATGATATATTCAGATTATTCTTTGCTCTGTACCTCTTTTTCCTCTTTCTCTCTCTTTCCCATATAAATTCTATAGCACCTCCTAACACCATGAAAAGGAAAAATAGAAAAGAAAGCAAGTTTGATATTTAACAGAGAGACAGGAAAAGTGAAATAAGGTAAAGAAAGGATAAGGCAGGAATTAGCCATTGGTAAGGATTAGGAAAACTCTAAAACTATGTTCAGGTTAGAAACTCTGCCCAGAAGGGAGTGGAAAAACAGTTACCAAGTAGTAATTACATAAATATCCGTCATTAAACAAGCCAGATCTTCTTTATGCCAGGAGACGCTGTTGAGGCTTAGATGTTTTTTAATTAAAAGGTAAGTTTCCAAGATAGGATTGAATGAACTGGATCCCAATCTTAATGTGATTCTAGTTGATGTTGGATCTTGTATATTATTGGAATTGATTGCTATTACTAGGATCATGAGATTGTGCAATCTTAGCATCAATATTGAGATATTGACAACGTGTAATTCTAAGAATTCTGTATAGCAAGGGAATATTAAAACTTCTACTTGTTATGGACAAAAACCAGATGAATTAAAAGAAATCACATTTAGACTAAGAAACCTGAACACCACAACAAAAGTAACGTGATGCACAATCATAATTAAAGAATTTGAGTTGTTAGCACTTCCTATAATGACATCCTTGATAGAAAAATAGCTTCTAGAGTTCTCTCGTAAGTGACATTTTTTTACATTTTTTTAAGGATAAGTTGTGGATCTTTTATGTGAGACTTCATTAGCCTGTCATTTTCTTTAATTATAGGATGACTGCTTGCCAACTCTCTCAATTCCCTTTATTGGTATATTTAATAGTTTTCCATGTCTGTAAATGTGATCTAACAACTCTAGCTATAGTTAGAGTTCGAGTTCCTGCCACTTGATTAGAAGTTCAGTGAATTAATACATGGCAGGACTATCCAAGTCTAAAATGATATTCAAAAGATAACAAACACCGTCAGAATATGATCTAAGTGGCTCGAAGCTAGAAGTACTGAAAATAAGCATCAAACATGACAAAGTCCAGCACGCACCACTCCTCTAGCATTTTAGAGCCTAGACTATCTCCCAAAGAACATTCACTAATTGCCTTCTCTCTCTGAACCCTAAGTCCCCAAATATATAAACTCATAACCATTCTCCCGCACTCACATCACACCTTATCCCAGTAGCTAATTACCAGCTTGGCCCATTAGCTATGGGTCCATTGGACACAAGGTCATTCTGTGAAGCACAGTCTCCATATGAGTACTTGCCATTTTCTGGATGAATTTGAACAAGTTTAAGGTAACATTTATTTGGATGATCACGTAAGATACAGACATTTTATCTTGTGCTGGTACTAACTTCTTAGTAGATGCCTAACATGTCTATTTTCTTTCTAATTTTAATGTCACTGAGTGACATGTCTCATTTTCTTTCTCCTTTTGATCAGGTACAAGATTCTAGGGTTTCAATAAATCAAAGGTGGCATGGTATAGAATCCAATGCTTAGTCAAATTCCTGCCTTCATTTAGCTAGGCAAGGAAGAAATACATCAAGTGTTGAGGAAGGAACATGATGGATTGCAACAAAGATGAGGCTGTTAGGGCCAAGGAAATAGCAGAGAAGAAATTTTCAGACAGGGAATATGCGGGCGCTAAGAAGTTTGCTCTCAAGGCTCTAAATTTGTATCCTGCACTGGATGGTCTTTCACAGTTTTTGACCAACCTTGATGTTTATATCTCTGCTGAGAATAAAGTTAGTGGAGAAATGGATTGGTATGGTATACTTGGAGTGAACCCCTTTGATGATGAAGAAACAGTAAGAAAACAGTACAGGAAGCTGGCTCTTACTCTTCACCCAGATAAAAACAAGTCTTTAGGCGCAGAGGGGGCATTTAAGCTGGTTTCAGAGGCATGGAGTTTGTTGTCAGATAAAACCAAGAGACTAGAATATAACCTGAAGAGGAGTTTGAAAGGTTTTCAACACAAAACTC
Source organism: Acacia concinna (assembly GCA_037177275.1). Classification (NCBI taxonomy): domain Eukaryota; kingdom Viridiplantae; phylum Streptophyta; class Magnoliopsida; order Fabales; family Fabaceae; genus Acacia; species Acacia concinna. Next base: position 17,850,127 of record JBAGKO010000013.1, read on the forward strand.
CCAACCATGCTGGATCTCAATCAGAAGTACCTGGTTCAAATGGTTTTTACAATTTTAACAAGAATGTAACTTCAAATGTGAGGGCAGGAAATAATAATGCCCAGGCACGCCATGCCTCGGCTCCTCGTCCGCAGAAGAAGGCTGACACTTTTTGGACTATTTGTAATCGATGCAGAACTCATTATGAATACCTTAGGGTCTATTTGAATCATAGACTTCTATGTCCCAATTGTAATGAGGCTTTCTTGGCTATAGAGAAGGAGCCACCTCCCAACTATTTTAAGTCAACAAATTGGTCTTCTCGTCAGCAGCATCAGAGTTCTCGACATCATGCTTCAAGTAATAATCAAGCCAATGCAGGAAAAAATTATACAGTTTCTCAAAATTCGGAAGCCAGTGGTACTTCAGGCATGTCGTCATATAGTAAAACTAGTTTTCAGTGGGGCCCTCACTCTAGCATGGGTGGTTTTGGTGGTATGGATGGATCGTCATCTGTTGCTGCTCAAGCTGCAAGTGTTGTGCAGCAGGCTAGTGAGAAAGTCAGGAGGGAAAGAGAGGGAGCACCGTCAATTGCTGAATGGGAGAGAAGTCAAATGTCTAAGAGGGCTGACGGTTCTCTTCATAAAGTGGAGAAACCTTGGAAGAGGAGGAAGACAGACGATGCTGGTGTGAATGGTATTAAAGGATACATGGCAAACAATATGACCATGGGACAAGGAGCAGCTGGTATGGGTTATACATCTGATCCAAGAAAAGCTAACTGGGAAACTGAAAGAAGCTATGGTTTTTCAGGTATGAAGCCCAGCAGTACAAGAGAGTTATCATTGTTTGAAATCCGAAATATGTTGGTGGACAAAGCACAAAGTGAAATTCGTAAGAAACTAGATGAATGGAAATTAGCTCAATCTAAGATTACAAGCAAGTCCAAAGAGAGTAAGAGACCAAAAAGCACAATGACCGGTAAAACATCTGATTCAAAGAAACATAGAGTCTCCATCCTTGATAATAGCGGTCATGTAGAAGGTGATTCTTTCCCTGACACATCTGATAACGGGGTTAAGGAGGATCAATCCTACATCATAATGAATGTTCCTGACCCTGATTTCCACAATTTTGACTTGGATAGAACTGAAAATGCCTTTGGTGAGGACCAGGTCTGGGCTGCTTATGATGATGATGATGGAATGCCCCGTTATTATGCTCGAATTCACAAGGTGATATCCATGGAGCCATTTAGAATGCGAATCAGCTGGCTTAACTCTAGAAGCAACAGTGAATTGGGTCCCATAGATTGGATAGGTGCTGGTTTTACTAAAACTTGTGGGGACTTTAGGACTGGCAAGCATGAAATAACTGAGTCATTGAATTCATTCTCACACAAGGTTAGGTGGACAAAAGGCACCAGAGGAGTCATTCGCATCTTTCCTCTGAAAGGGGAGGTCTGGGCTCTTTATAAGGACTGGTCTCCTGATTGGAACGAACAGACTCCCGATGAAGTGATACACAAGTATGATATGGCGGAGGTGCTTGAAGATTTCGATGAGGAGCTTGGGGTATTAATTGCCCCATTGACCAAACTTCCGGATTTCAGGACTGTGTTTAGAAGGCATGCTGATTCTGATCGGGTGACTAGGATTCCTAAAGGGGAGATGTTTCGCTTTTCTCACCAGGTTCCTAATTACATGCTTACAGGCGAAGAAGCTGATAATGCTCCAAAGGGTTGTCGAGAGTTGGATCCAGCAGCTACACCTTTAGATCTTCTTCAAGCTGCTATGGAATCTAACGAGAGATCGGGTGCTGAAAGGCCTGACCAAGACGCATTGCCCAATTCAACTGCAATGGAGAAAGCTTCAGAAACGAGAGGAGGGGAACAATTGAATGAGTTTTTTACATAGCAAAGGTTGATAGGTCCTACACAAAATAGAAAAGTAAGTTGAGGTGACGGATGATGCAAATAGGCTTAAAAAATTAAATTGAACATTGATGAAATTACACCCTCTTAGTTGACTCTTGATTTTGTAAGCTTGACCCGGATAATCCATAGTGCTTTTTTTGGTTCATAATTGGATCGAAGTGATCCACAGTTTCTTCCGTTTACAACTGAGAATGTTATGTGTAGACTTTTGTATGTCCATAGTTAAAGGTCAATCTGTCCATCATGCAGGCAGAAAGATTTAAATTATGGTATCACTCAGTGACAACCTGGTGCTCTTCTTTCCTAGTCTTATTATAGACAGGCATTGTCTGTAAGATCTAAAGAGTTTTAGTAGTATCAGATAGGCAGATTCATTCCCCGGATTGACATACATTTCCAAGATCACAGCTTCATGGCCAATGTGAAAATGCAATGCGTCCGGGAAGTTGCACAGAATTGGATTGGTTCTAAGTTCTTGTTTTCTTTTAAATGTTACGTCCCAATATCATTTTACGTGGGACATTGATACAATAACATGGTTGAACTTCGATTCTCGGCACTTGCCATCCGTGGCGCCTTTTTACCAAAATTTTGCTATTTTGAATAGTTTTGGGTGTAAAATGTTAAGATAGTTCAATTTTTTTTTTTAAAAAAACATGTCCTTAAATATTGTTTTTAGTAGCACTTAATATCATAGAATAATTTTTCAATAGTCCCCTATATTTGGCAAGTTGCATCAAAAAGTATTTTTATTATTCACATACAATATGTATAAATGAAAATTTTAATTTAAGAAACCTAGTGTTACGGAAAAACTTTTGTATGCAGCTTTCTATTTCTTGGGTGCTATTGATATTGGGTGCTATTAAGAAAATATTTAAAGACACTAAATATTTTTAAAACAAAAATTAAACTACTTTGACACTTTACATTCAAAATTACCCAAAACGGTAGTTATAGACAAAAAGGCACAAGGATGGCAAGTGTCATGGAAAGAATTCAGGTTCTAACATGGTCATGATTTTGATTTGATGGGATGTTTTCTTTAATATAAAGTTACTAGGGTTAAATATTAAATTTGCTTTGGAAGTATTACTTGAGAGGCGATTTTGCCTCAGAAGTTTTTAAAATTGGGCAATTTTGTTCTTGCCGTTAGTTGACCGTCAGTTAACCAAATATATTAAACTAGCAGTTTACATGTTATCAAGTGTAGTTTTGTTAAGGTGAAAATTTGTATCGGAACTTTTAAATCTAACTTTAAAAAAGAACTAGATGACATATGGACTTCTGAGACAAATTTTCATTTTAACAAAAATAAACTGGATGGCATGTAGACTACCAGTTCAATATATTTGGTCAACTAACAGTTAAAATTAATAAATTTAAAACTTCAGGACAAGTTGTCACCTTAGCAAAAGTATAGTGGATGACCTGTGGACTTTCAGTTCAACATATTTGGTCAACTAACGGTCAACTGATGGTAGAGCTAAATTGTCCCATTTTACAAACTTTCAGGGCAAAATTGCTCCTCAGACAATACTTCCGGGGCAAATTGGCCCTTAACCCAAGTTACTAATTTTTATAAGTTACGAGGTTAAATTCATGATATCCCATTTAAAAGGAAGCCTAATGAAATGGGAATATATGTTATGCCCATATTAGGGTTAGGAAAACGGGTTAACCCGCGGGTCACATGGTGTGGCCCTGTGAGGCTCACACTTCCCCAGGTTGGGATTTCCCCAACCCTAACCCGCAGTGCAAGCTGGCAGGCTAGCTCGCGGGTTGGCCTGCATTTTTTCCAAAAAAAAACATTTTTTTAATATGACTAAAAGTCTAAAGTTTATATATATTGGTTATTAAGTTTGTCTTTCTAATATCAACAATTCCACTTATAAATATTTAAAAAATAATTCACAATTCAAGAAATAAAGTTATTAAATTTATCAAAATTTAGATACAAAACATTAAATTATCTTCAAGTAATTAATCTATAATGATATAATATCAAGAGATTTATAAGGTTTATAATATTAATTTTTTTTAAAACAAAAAAAAATTATGCGGACCAACTACCAACCCGTGAGCCAAGTGGTGTGGGCTTGTGTAACCCATACTTTCGTGGATTGGAATTTCCCTAACCCTAACCTTGTTCCAATTGGCGGGTTGAGTCCATTTTCCCAGCTCTAGCCCATATTGATATGGGCCTATTTGGGTAGAGGCAATAAATTACTTTTCAACCAAAAAAAGTTACTTATTAAAATCTAGTGTTTGGGTTCACTTTAAAAGCTATTAGACTTTTATTTAAAAAGTTACTTATTTTTAAAAGTAGCCATCAACTTATTTTCTATTGAATTGGACTGTTGGGAATTAATTAGAGCCTCATTATTGCGGGTTGGGTTTCTCTCCTCATCCCTCTCTCATCATTCCTCCTCATCCTCTTACATACAATGATATTTACATTTATTTATTTTTTATTTAAAACACACATATGTGTTTGTGAGAGGACAACCAGGGATGATGAGAGAGGAGATGAGGAGAGGATCTCTCTCAATTATTGCACCCAACTCCCTCAGCTCCTGACAATATTCCCCTCACGTTTCCCCTTAGCTCACCATTTCAACTTCCCTAAGTTCAGGTGAGATCGCTTTTGGTCTCTTCCTTTGTGCTTCACTGAGCACACAACACTCTCAGTTTCTCCCTCTGTTTCCTGAGCTTGGCTGTCACTGTTGTTGGAAGAGAAAGGGGTGGACGGCTTAGGCACAATCACTCTTGGTCTCTCCCTTTGTGCTTCACTGAACGCGCGACAGTCCCGGTCTCTCCCTCTATTTTTGAGCTCGGTGGTTATTGTCGTCAAAAGAGAAAGGGGTGGATGGTTAAGGCGCGATCACTCTCAATCTCTCCCTCTGTTTTTTGAGCTTGGTTGTCACCGTTGTCGAAAGAGAAAGGGGTGGACATGTTCTCGTCTTTTCTATCACCATTCTCTCCTCATGAAGGGTGTGGGTGTTCCAATATATGGTTCTCTCCCCTAATTTTTGGGCTCTCCTTGGTTATTGGAATAGTAGCACCACTGTTTGTTGCCAGAAAACAAAAAACTCTATGAAAAATATTATAAATGACTTTTCTATTTATCATCTAAATAAATATTTATTAGTGGGGAAAAAAATCATTTCCATTACTTTCTATCTAAACACATAGTTTCTGATAAATACTTTTTTTCCCTCTAAAATCATTTTTTATAAGTTAATTATCATTATAAATTGTTTCTACCCAAACGGTCGCATAAATATTCACTCCTCACTTTGATGCTCCATCTAGTCATGTCACCACTAATTATTAAACATCAACAATCTATGTTATAAATGAAGCACCACTAATATTAAATTTTCGCTCAAGTAGCTCTCCATCTAACTACGTAGCTCCACTTATTGAATAGAGCAGAGCTTACATATTAGACATTTTCTAGAACTCAAGCCAGGGCCATAGCTTAACTAGTTTTCCTGAAATAGTTTATCCAAAAGCGCATCACTTTTTTCCTACTACGAAATGCTAGTGACTAATCCGTTTACTGCACTACACCTCTTAATCCAGCTCTTTCTTTCTTTCGTTTTTTTTGGGAACAAAAACTGTGAATTGATTCATATTAAGAAAACAGAACCGAACCTGATTACAGCCTATAGTTCAAAAGAAAGCAAATAAACCTAGATACAACCTAAACTAGCCAATACCATATTTCTGCCACTCTTCATAGAACTGCAACTGTCTTCCACCCTAATCCAGTTCTCAAAAGTCAAAACACACTTTTTTATTAACTACCAGGACATCTTTGATTCAAACTACAGACTTGCCCAACAAATAATGTTTTTCTTTGACAAGTTTAAAATCTTTACCCAAGCAAAACTATTTGACACGTTAAATACTCAAAAATCAACATTCAACTAGTGATTTTTTTTTTCTTTTGTTACTCACGTATATTCTCCTATTGGAAGAGGAACTACGAGTATTAAATGTAAGCATATTTCCCAACGGACCTCGGTAGGAAAACATTCAATAAGCTTTTTTTTTTCAAGAAATTTTAGGCGGGGGTTTGGGATTAACCCAAGTTAAAGTAAGACGAAATCTCCATTCTTACTAGATAAAATAAATATTGGGCAGGGCGAGCTATCAATTATTCTCATGTTTTTATCTAGACACCTTAGAGAAATGATGCCTTCCCAAATGCTGTGACAGGGGATCGAATCCTCTCTCATTTTATGAGAAAATGAGGTGCTTACCGCTAGACCCACAGAGTCATTCAACAAGTTAAATTCTTGTGAGAGTACAACTAGGAATATTGATCTTCTTCTTCTTCTTCAGGATTCGGCCTGTTACAGCCCATACTGAAACTATTTGAGTTTTGCTCAGCGTCCAATTCATCACAAAAGGATGAAGCACCGGAACAAAAATTCATTTCTGATCTTAATTTTTTTTATTAAAAAAAATATTTTCTGGTTCTGGTTATTCAATAAAAGAGTGGTTCAGATATCAATTTAGATATTGCATCTCTTTAACATAACGTCCATAACATTCTATACACAAAACTTGGCCAATGACAAGGTATTAGTTTTTTTTTTTTTTTGGCATCAAAGTAGTATTTCCATTTCATTAATTTTGCAATAACAAGATCTCTGTAACCTTAACCAATACACCAGCTCAAAAGCAATGCGAATCAAAGTAACATAATCACATGAGTAACAGCAAAACAAAGAAACAAAAATCTGCACTTCCTAGTCAGCATGCAATTCTTCTACTAGGATCTTTGCTAAGGGAGAAGGGGGTTGCAAAACCCAATCTTTCGAGCACTTCTCTAGCATCGCATTTCGGACAAACCAATCGGCAGCTTGGTTGCATCTTCTTGGTATCCACATAAAGAGAATTCCTCTTATAGTTTTGCCAAGATTAGCAATTTCCTCCACCAGACTCAAGCAATCCCACTTGGGACATTGGATTTCATTTTTTATAGCTTAGACTAATGAAAGACAATCAGATTCAACGTGAACTGATTTAAATCCGTTTCCAGTACACCATTTAAGTCCATGGAGCATAGCCATTGTGTCTACCTGTGGTTATCCACTAACAACATCCACATTGTATAGCTTGCAAAGATCAATATAGTCCACTAGCACAAAGCAGATTATTAAGGACACATTGTAATCAGCTTGTACCAATGGATTTCCATCAACCATACCCAGATCACCACCAATACTTCCTGTCAAACAACATAGATCATACCATGGAGGAACCCATCACAAATCATTCTTAATTTTTCCACTAGGAGAATCATAACAGAGCCAAGGACACAAACCTATAAACACAGTCAAATAAGCAGAGAATATGTACAAATAAGACTGAATCCATTCTCCCATATCCCACAATGCCAATTCATACTCATATAAATTAGGATTGAGGAAAATTTAGGAACATTATACTATCGAGAAGCCATCAAACTAGAAATCAGTTGGCTCTGTCTCCCTTGCACGACAATATGCTTCATATGTGATCTAATGTGATCTAATCACTTCGTCCATGCCTTCCACATAGTCAGGTGCAGCTCGCAACAATCACACTTGTGGATTGTACTCCCAATTCAGGTATCTTGAAGGAATCCATCGAAGATTTGCTGCACCCTTTCAATTATAGCTGTATCTATCGTCTTTTGAAGAAATTACAGCCTTGGCCATCGATCGACTCTTCTGTTTTCTGGAGCTCTGCTTCATTTTGGCAATAGACTCACAATCAAGCATCATTTTGTTGGTGAAGGAATCAAAATAAGGCATCTTCAATGATTCATTCCTTCTCATCTCAGAATTTGCTGAAGGATTGTCGCTTGTTCCACCGATAGCCTCTGCTCTTCCGCCGCTTATTCCCATACCCAAACCACCATTCTCAGATCTAAAACTCACCCATCGACTTACCTTATACCATAAAATTCCTAACACACAAACACAAACGAACCCCTCACACTCACCCGACCGATGTTGGAAGAATGATATCGGATGCATTGACTCTCCCATAGAGAGATCCCTCTTATTAAGGGAAGGTTCGTCAAACCTTAACTTACTAAAATTATAATGTCTCACGTTTGAGCATCGAGAAGGTATTAGTTAATTCTAATAAAATATCACCTGCTCTGAACAATTTATGAATAAGACATTGATATTTTAGATTCTTGTGAACTTAGTCCACACGAGGATCAATTCAGCAGATTGCATATATTATAGTATTTTTACTGTGTCTCTTTTTTGGAAGACACTTTGGAAAAAGGGGAAAAAAAGAAGAAGCATCTTCTGCATGAGAACGAGAATCCCAAGCAACAGTCCCGAGTCTGATTTCATTAAATGAAAAGCCATATGAATGCTTTGACAAATGAAGGTTCAGGAAGGTTCATAGAAAATTCCTTAAAGTGGTCAAATTCAAGGAATTTGAAGGGATAGTTGTTAAGGTTCCACCCCCTTGTAAGACAAAGCCAATCGATTCTCCATTTGATTAATAGATTTCTGATTATTTTCACTTCTTAGCTATTAAGTTCGCTGCTTCCTTTACAAGTGACCTAGCCCTGTAGGGGTGTTTGTGTAATTGTCATGTGGAATTGAATGAAACTGTTGACTTTACTCATCTAGTCTGCATATTTCCCAGACCTTTCTCCTCCTCAGAGCTGGCATGTGGTTTTTGGTATGTGCATGATGAGTGTACACAGAATATGGCACCGAATCTTCCATTGAAACTTTCAGCAACACCATATTTTTTTGGGAAATCAGTAAAAAGTTCATTTTATAAATTTTATTGGCGAGAAGGATATACACAGAGAATATCAGTACTTGAATTCAAGTCATCCTGATTAATAAAATTTTTAAATAAAGACTTTTAACTAATTTTTTAAAAATATATGAAGTCTTTTATAAAAAAAAATTTAGTTCAAATTATAAAAGGTACACAGGGTAATTAATAATTGCTTTTCATTCCCTTACAAGAGGAAGAGGAATGACAGATAATAATTGCATACTTGAAAATTATATTATTTATATTTTATAAATTTAAGAAATATTAGATGACTTAACTAACATTTATTAGTTTGTATGAATTAGTAACGACGCTTTATATTTTGGAATGCATATGCAAGAAGTATTTCTTTTATATATGGAAAAGCATCACATGGAATTCCAAATTTTTTAATTAATGTTTTAATTGTAGAAGTTTGAATCTCAAAAGTAACATTATAGTATTACGTAATGCATGAACACTTGAGTGCTTTATTCTTTATTTTCTATTCTCCGTTAAATTATTCCACCTTATACCTTTTTATTGGCTAATTTTCCACCGACTTGTATATTATAATTTGATGTTTGCTGTTGTATTTAATAAGGAATTTATGCTTGACAGAATCTTTATCAATCTAAGAAATATTGCTTCCTTTAACTTGCACGGAACATCTATTTAAAGTTTTACATGGTAAGAAATTAAGTTCATTGTTAGTGTTTTTTTAAAAAAAGAAGGAAAAAAAAAAAAAAAAAACCTGAGATGTTATGGATATAATTTTGATAACACCAAAATTCAATTCGATTTTTCATATGTTTGGGCGTGCGTATTTAATTTGATGCAATTAGTTTACCTTTTATAATTCTCTGTCATCCCGACGTGCAATGCGAGTTTTGTTTTTAGAAATTTATAGCTAGCAGGTTCATTTGTGAATCGATGATATTTTTTCTATTGCCAGAGCTTTTAATTAAATTGAACCACACAGCATATTTGTTAAATTTGATTTAGCGGAATAAACTACTAGTTAATGTCCAGTCCTTAATACAAGTCATAAGATATATTTAATTAAATTAAGGAAGTTAGTTAAGTTAGATAATATGATATAGTTTTTTAAATACCCTTATCTTTTTTTTTTAATTCTCTCTATCTCTATTATTACTTGATTATGGTGGACAGTTTATTGATAGGGAAAATTAAAAAAATATTAAAAAATATAATAAATAGCTATTATACTTATGATTAAGATTAACTATGTATTATATTAAGGATAAGATGGGAAAGGAGTGTCTCCACTAATCATTATTTACACTTCCCCTCCACTTAATCTCTTAATCATTGAATTGTATTTTAATAGTTTATAATGTTAAGTAATAAATTTATAATAGTAGATTTTTATTATATGTAATTTAATAATAGCGTTATTTACATAATATTAAATTTGATCTATTAAATCATAATTTAATAATTGAGATATTAAGTAGAGAGGAAGCTGAGAGATACTTTTCTAGATAGGGTATGTCATCTCAAACATTGATTGTGACATTAATGTATTACAAAATAATGTGGTATGAAAAAATTGGTTAAAATGACTTAAATCAGTATTGACGCTCTTTTTATATAGAGTAAAAATTATAAAAAAAAATATATCATGTTCTTTTTACCAATAGAATATTTCATGAGGGCCTTTAAAAATCCTTAACATTAAGGATTATATTAGATAAAATATTGTTTACAATACCTATTGAAATCAAAATTAATCCATATGGTTAATTTTATTTTGACGGCTAGCGTTTTATTTTTTCTGGTTTCTTCTATTTTTATGTGTTAAAAACGGTATACATTAAAAAAATTGCATAATTGACCGCGTTAAAAAATAATAAAAAATGAATATATTCTTTTTTAGCTTTCATATTTCATTATGCGTATACAATTCAAATTAATCTTGGAATAACCCACGGACTTTGCACTTTAAATTTGCATGATCGGTTTACAACCCAGAACCCACCATCTCATACGTGTGTGTTAATACTCCCTCTTATCTTAATTATAAGACTCAATTAATTATTTTAGAGAACCTTAAAAAAGTTAATTATATTACTTTAAAGTATTAAAACTTATCATTTTTTATTATTTTATTTGACTTATGAACTAATATATAATATAATAAAACATAATATATGATATTATTAAGTAACTTATTTTACTTAGCTTCTCCCAAAAAAATCAATTGAGTCTTATAATTAGGACCGGAGGAAGTACTACAATGATATTAACAATTTTTTGGCCAGCAAAATGATTAATAGTCTCTATTGAGTTATTACTACTCCTTCCGGTCGTAATTATAAAGCCTAGTTGACTTTTTTTTAGAAAATCCTAAAAAAGCTAGTTATATTATTTTATGACATTAAAATTTATAATTTTTCTTCAAACTATATTATTTCATTACTACAAAAAACGCATTTAATGTATGTTTTTTAGGGCTTTTAACGCCTTTTTTTGTGGGACATGTATCTAAGGATGTAAAAAAAAAAAAGAAACAATGTCCAAAATTTTGGGGATGTGGAAAGCGATATACCACATCCCAAATTTTAAATTTGGGACATGATATGTGGGATCTACTTCGTCCCAAATTTAAAAATTGGGACACGGTATGTCCTATCCTGGGATATACCGCGTCTCAAATATTTGTTTTGGGATGTGGTATGCCCTAAAATTTGGGACGTGGTATGTCTAGTGAGCACAGGATATACCACATCCCAATTTTTCAATTTGGGATGTGGTAGATACCAACACCAGCTACCATACTACATCCGTTAATATAATTTTGGGATATTATGCACATACGATGTCACCAATTTAAAATGTGGATGTTAAAAAAACATTTTTTTTTCAAAAGAAATTTTGTGCCTACTTTTTTCATTAAAAATTTGAGACGTGGTATGTCTAGTGATGAGACATACCACATCCCAAAACACATATTTGGGACGCGGTATGTCTCAGCACGGGAAATACCACATCCTAATTTTTAAATTTGGGATGTGGTAGACTCCAGCAACCATACTACATCTGTTAATGTAATTTTGGGACATCGTGCACATACGATATCGCCAATTTAAAATGTGGACATTAAAAAAACATTTTTTTCAAACGAAATTTTGCGCCTATTTTTTTCATTGCCCATTGATTTTTTGCACAAGAATATTATCTTAGCCTATATAAATAGATATCAAGCCAATTTACTTAAACATATATCCAACCAATAAACTTAAACAGATATTTAGTCAATTGCTACTAAATAAACATACAACACTAGCTAACATAGCACGTAGTAGCTAATCAAAGTTACTATATATACGACATATAATTGACATCAAAGCTGATAAAACTTGTAAGAACTTATGACAAGAACTTTACTCATCATCTATCATTCCAAGAAGATATCTAGCTAAAAGGTCTCGAATCGTATCAATGCCGTCCGTAAGGAAAGAGTCATCACTACTAAAAAATCTACAAATTGAAAAATAATTAGAATGCTATGATACATCGGTTAAGTAAATGAAGAATGAACAATTCACATAATAAAAGTATTATCAACTGAGGATGAGGAAGCGATTACCTCTTCAAAATCTACAATCTGTCTACTCCGAATTATATGATACATATAAAGCATAACATAATAGCCACACTCAGTTCTCCCTACTTGTTGAGGGCATTACCAAAAGAGAATGATTAAAAGTAATAAGTACGTATCTAAAATGATGGTCAATAAAAGAACTTGAAATCAAATTGCTTATTTTTGGATAAATCCAAGTAGTAACATTAATTTTTTCTTTCATCCATCCCCCACATGATTTTATGTGCCTTCAACGCCCTATAATTGGAAATAAAAAAAATTAAAACATTTTATTTAAGTCAACGCGCACTAATGAACAAACAATAAAACTTACGTGCTAAATACATATTTTAAGTATGATTTTGGTTTTTTATTTAGCAGATCAAACTAATAGACGACGTTGATCTCAAGAGAAATAACATACAAACTCTAATGATAACTATAACAACATATACAGATTAAACTGAGGTTAGATAAAAAATGATAATTCTTAACAAACTAAAAATATTTGGAGTAGGCAATATTGGAATACTTACTTTTCAACTATTAGAGCTAAGTAACATGGCAAGTTGGCCTCTTCCATTGTGAAGCCTATGTAGCTGGTTCTAATTTCCATGATATTATTATTTTCTTTTGTCGTGTGCGCTGGATATAAGAAGCCATATAGACCATTTGTACCCAACATGCCGCACAAGTTGTGAAAGTACCTATTATACAATTAACTGGAGTTAAAGACCTAAATAATAATGACCCTAATTGAAGTTAAAAACAAGAAAAATACTTACATGATGCCAAGTTGTACCCATACTATATCAATCTCTTTCAACTTTAAGAACTCCCTGATATCATTATTGTCAATTCCTAAAGGATAGGTCATTTGAGCATCCAAAATCCCCACAGGCATCTCCAAGTCAATCTTGGTAATCTTTTTGTAAACCTTCCGCAATCTTGCCAAGAATGCATACTTCTCCTCATATTGTTGGTCCTATAAAACATAAACTAAAATTAGAAGTAGGATATTTAAGAAAATTAAAGTAAAAGTAATGTGTTTCCTACCATTAGAGGTGTCGTCACTGTAGCAATAAGATGTTCAGGCCAAAGGATAAAATATCTTATCGACTGATCAAGTCTAACAACCTCTGGATCATTGATAGGAATGACGCAGTTTTCTCCCCCTCTCTAACACAAGTGACAATAACCTGACGAAACCCATTCAGAATTGGCATATAATAGTGGGTGGTTGCTTTTTTTTGTAAGAGAGCATTGGCAACAACTCGCAATTATGTGACATCTAAATATAGAGTGCAAGAATCTCCATTAAGAGGAATGGGATTAAGGTTGGTAATTGGTGCCTCAAGTGGGTTGTAACTTCCTTTAGTGCTAATGGGGAAGGCTAGAGATTCATGGGTTCTGCGTTCTTGATTTTCCCTCTCATATTGAACAAAAGATTGAAACTCACCATGTAATTGCTACATCATCTCTAGTTTGGATTGAGTGAGTTTTTCTTCTAATAATTGATTGAGTTTGACTCAGATGGATTGAATGGGTTCCTCTCGAATCTTAGCACAAACTCACTACTAGGTTCACCCCGTGACGCATATGTGGATTGTCCAAAAAAATTTGCTACTCCAATCCCCCTCATCTCCCCTCGTACGTGACAGGGGTGATCGAGTTTTCTAATCGCTATTGCCAAGATGTCTATCCGACCAGACTGATTGAAGAAGCCTTGTATTTCCTGCTCTTCAAGTTTATCCTGCAACGTATATTTTTCACAAACAAGTAAGTGACAAAGAAAGGATATATATCGAACAATTGGTGTTACAAATCTAACTATGGAACAATACTTACAATCCTTGCGGCAACTTCAGCAACGACATGATTTACGTATTGGTCATCCTTAGCCCTCGCCACTTTTTATTTCTTATGATGTGGAGGACGTTTAGGGATCTCAACAAAAATGGTAGGATTAGATTGAGTTGCCTCCTTCATTTTCTGCAACTCTTCCGCCATCATCTTTTGTTTAAATTTACGATAACCAACCCGAGACATGTGGGTATAAATTATTTGCTTGTCTTTATTTTCCTCACTCAATTCCTATGAACAGAAAACCAAAAACATAAATCAACCATGTCAAATAAGATCAGAGATAATTGTATAGAGTATGATAATAGAAGTTTACCAAGAATTTAGGGTCTTGCCATGAAGTGACAAACAATCTCCAATCTTCGAGAGATAGATAGCTATATGATTGACATGGGTCCTTAAGCTATCTTGGACCCCGAATGTAATCCACAGTGAGCCTAGTCTTGAAATCTTTCCACCGCAGCTGAACTTTCTCCATCCAATACTTCTTGAACGCCGATGTGTCTGGGACATCGTATTTATGCTGCAAAGTAATTATATTTAAGTCAATCAATATAAATAAGATAGAATTGTACATGTATAATAACACACATATCAAAATCTATTGCCAAATCCTATCCTTTTCATCCCTCGAAACCTTTTTCCAACTTGAGATGAGAATACTAACTTTACTACAAGCCATATATCCTATGTAGTTAATTAGTCAATCTTCCTCACGACCACTGGTTGCATATTGGCATTAAAGTCTACGTGCAATTGACCACTTTATTCTGCTTGCCAAGCAACCAATGCTCCAAACTTTACAATTAAAAAAATTCGGCATCATTTCCCCTTATAAATAAGATATCCACAAATTTCAGGAACAACTAAATCCAATTCAATTTAAAGAATATTATATCAAAACAATATATATCATTAAGCGAGTAACCATTTTAATAAAACTAATTTTTTCTTAAACTTTATATACTAACAAGAATTTTATACATATATGTCAATTAACAAACAACAACAGCCTATCAAAATTTGAAAGCAAGAATCATAATCAAACAATAGTTTCATATGTCTTCCAATAATCACCAACTACCACAACATGCAAGAAGAGAAAGAGAAACATAGAGAGATGGAGAGGCACTTATGGTGGATTTGAAGAAGGAATATGCTAGGCGAGCGTCAGGTGGAGTCACAGTGTGGGGTTCGGAGGTGGAGCGTTGTGGTATTGTGAGTGACACGTGTTGAGTGAATCTCGTGGCACCGTGGGTGAGGTGTGGTGGGTCGCAGTGGGTGAATGTCACGGCAGAATGTCGGTGGGTGATCGAGCTTCCTCGCCGCAGGAGTAAAGCTTGCTCGCAACAGGGTTGGGTGAGTGAAGAGGAGTGTTTACTAAGGGGAGCGAAGAGAGTGCGGAGTGCCAAAGTGGAGTATATGAGAATTCAAGTGTAGAGTGAATGAAGAAGTGTTGTGGAGGGTGTGTGGGAAAAGGAATTTTTCGCATCCCAAATTCAAATTTGGGACGCGGAAGGCCTATATTCCACATCCCAAATCATATTTGGGACGCAGTAGGTCCCATAATCCACTTCCCAAATATGATATGGGACACGATAACAGCTTGCTACCGTGTCCCAAACCATTTTTGGGATGCCCAAAAACATTTTAGAGACGTGAAAGCTTTCATAAAACCCATTTTAATTACATAAAGGCCACCACCTTTATTTTTCACATCCCTTTTAAATAAAATGGACGTCTTTTGGGGATGTGAAAGCTATATTCTATAGCAGTGACTGGATGTTAAAAGTATTTTTTGTAGTAGTGTGAATATAATTGCTTGTAACTCAGCCATGTATATTCTAACTTTTCTACCTCAGCATCACACCCCATCCTCTCCCTCATTCATTATCTAGGTGGCAAAATAATCACACAGTTACCATCTTCCTTTTCCTTTGGCGATCTCCCTTGCTCCTCGTATCCACCACCATCTTCTCAGACATCGCTCACCATAGCAAATTAATTCATTGACCACAACAAAATCAAATGAAAACTTTGCTTCCTTCGACCCATTGTCCCCTCCACAAAAATTTCACTTTTCTTCTCTTCATTTTCAAAGAATCCAATCAAATTCATAGCAAAATAAGAAGAAAATATATATTTTCATCATATCAAGAACTCAAGATAGTAAAACCAGAATAACACCACCAATGGTTCAAGAACTAAAATAGGAAATCCTCTAAAATTAATGAAGCAAATCGGTATAATAGAAAAGAGGAGAAAATTTTCTAAGATGGGAGAAAGAGACATGAAAATTATCTTTATGGTCCAGTGTCGAGAAGTCCAATTCAGCCAACTCAAATAGGCCGTCGAGGGGCCACAGAAAATGACAACAATGTAGCGTTGGGTTGTCTTGAGGGTTGGAGATATAGGTTGGGGAGGGAGATATGGGTTGGAGATCTATTCGTAAAGAGATGAGGAAGAGGAAGAGAAAGGGATGCCGGCAACGTCGTGTAGGAAGGCACCCTGGGGGAGGGGATGAAATGATGCCAACACTAGAACAAAGGAAGGAGTTTGGATGGGGTAGAAAGAGTGATGCTTGCGAAGGCAGAGAGGTAGGCTTCTGTAGGGGATGAGATCTACACGATGCCATCAACAATAGAGACGAAGCAGCCATAGAAGGGGAAGAGAGAGCGATGCCAAAGAGGAAGAGAGTCAATCGATTTGGAGGAGAAAGAAGGTCAAAAAAGGGTATTTAGGTAATTTAATATGCTCCAATAATGATGTGGCTGAGTTGGAACTATTGGTTGCCAAGTAAGAGTTACATGAGTCAAGTTTCTCTCCATATCTTTCTCTTCATCTTCAGATCCTACCATTGAATTTTAAAAAATAAAAAATATATGTCCATAATTTATATAAATGAATGGTGCAGATTAGCTTGAGAGACAAGGAGAAAAATGGCTAATGAGGAAATCTGCTTCCCTGGTGAGCTATTAAGTCAAATAAAATAGTCAGACTTAACATTTGTTAACTTGAGGACTACATTGCTACATTTTTAAACTTATGGGGCAACATTAACACGAAAAAGTTTTAGGGCAATATTGAGACTTCGCGGAAACTTTCGAGGTGGATTTGCTACTTAACCCTCTATATATATATATATATTAAAGTGTCCTTGATAGAAGCTTTCAAAATCAATTTTTCAATCGTGATTTATGATATATGAGAAGAGTTTTATTTAGGTTTGCTTAAATGTGCTTATGATTAGCAATTACTCCAAACAAGCACAAGCACAAAGTCTGATAATTAGACATAAATTAATTAACAATTAATAGCAATATGTTATCGTGAAATGGAGTATTTGTGATACTCCATCCGAAAAACTTTGATAGCTGTCGGCAAAATAGGGAAGAATATATAAGCTTAACCAAATCGAATCAGTCATACTATCGTGTACTGTTGAAATTTTACAATTAGAGGACTAAATATATTTTTTGTGATTATTTTCTAAATTATTGTTGATACTTTGAATCCTTGATATAAGACATATTTGACAGAGCTGACCGTATTCTTAAATATAAAATATAATTTATATAGTTATCAATATTTTCCTAATCTGTCTTTATTGATACTCCCTCAATAATAACTAATTATAAAAAAGAATAAATGAATTAAAGAAAATAACTAGGGATTTTAGAAAATTTATATCATATTAAGTAACTTAACAATCTTCCTTGGTAAAATCAAATCAAGTAATAAAGTGTGTTTTATATTACGGAGAATGACATATAAATATCATTTGAATTTTAAAATTGTAAATCAGTCATACTACTTATAAGAGTAATAAGATTAACTAAACTTGTCGAGCAATTGGTGATTTAATTTTATGAAAAATCACTTATTTAGGATTTTAAAATTGAAATTATTTTTTTTTTTGTCTTTTTCCCGTTTATATTAAGGAGGACCAGAGGGCATATATTGTTATTAAAGAAAAGACATAATAAAATCCGAATATTCAATTTATACCAAAAAAATGCGAATATTCAATATGGATTATTATACATATAGATTACATTTCAATATAGAATGTTCGATGTGTAACAAAATTGGCAGATGTGCAAGTGGTCATATTTGCCTGTCAAACATTTAATAACTGGCGAATTTTAAACGAACGAACTTGTCAGTTGACCAAAAACACCAAAGAACTTGTCAATAGAGCTACTTCTATTGATTCATCATACAATTATTACGCTGTCTGATCATTAATTAATAATGTCTTGGAATTATATTGTAAAAAGGATATTTCTTCTGGAAGCGGATCATGGATGACGTATACGAAGTCAAACAAATGATGAAATAATTTGAGCATGACTATTAATCTTACACAGTAATTTTGCATCACTAATTTATATTTTTAAATAATAATAATTAAAACACGCTTGACCATAAATACTTCCAGAACTTTTAATTCTATGCAAAAAAACACGCTTGGCCATAAATACTTCCAATACTTTTAATTCTATGCAAAAAAAAAGCTCTACCGATCGAGGCCTATAAAAGTTGTAAATTTGAAACTGAATACCTCAGACCCTGCAAACATACGAGACAAGTTCAAACATGGGAAGTTTAAGGTCTTTCATGTATTTCATATTGGTTTTTCACGTAATTTTTTCTATTCAAATCAGTTTCTGCCAAAGCAAAATCTTCCTGCCGGAAAAGCAAGCAGCCTTGTTCATATTTGGAGACTCACAATTTGATGTGGGAAACAATAATTACATCAACACCTCCATGTCAGCTCAGGCAAACTACGATCCCTACGGCGAAACTTACTTCAG
>JBAGKO010000013.1:17869226-17879401 GCA_037177275.1 Acacia concinna
GTCTTAAAAAACAGAAAGGGAAATACTTGGCAGTTGTTTAGTAACAACCGTCATATATTGATAGATATATCATTTTTTTTATTTAAAAGTGTCATATATAATTGGCGTACAGATGATGTTTCTCACTAGAAAACCGTCATATTTGTGGAAATATATATATGGCGTTAAAATATATGGTGGTCGGAAACCGCCATTTACGGGCAAAAACAACCGTTAAATATAGATAATTATGTAGTAGTGTAACAACAACAGCACAACAACTCACAGCGTAAATACGTAGTACCTAAATACCTCTAGTGTTTTAATTGAGATACTCTTATTGTGAATTAAAATATTCGTGCTATTAATTTAATGGCATTTTCGTAATTTCACAAAAAACGTAAAAAACCTTATTTAAAATTTTTGTATTTCATAGCTCTGATATGTTTTTTTTTTTACCTATTCCTCTAATCTTTTTCTGGAACTTCTCCTTTTAACTTATGTCCCCCCTTATTAATAAATTTTTTAACACAAAGTTTTACCCATTTCAAAAGGAAAAAAAGAAAAAAGAAATAAGAGAGAAGAGAGAAGACGACCGACAAAAATGACTGAGGGAAAAGACAAAAATGACTGAGGGAAAAGATCAGAGATGGTGGCAGAAAGATGCGGATTGCATAGGGAGGCAGGAGGCAGGAAGGAGGCAGGGTAATGTAGGCCTATATGGGTAATTGCATTAATATGCCAAATTATTTACTACTATTAAGAAATCAAGAAAAGGATTTAAAGGGCAGGAGATCAAAATGGCAGTTAATGGAATCCCAGGGTGGGCCCAGCTTCGGCACTTGTCACCCCTCCTCCTCCCTCCTCTCTCCTATAAATACTCCCCTCCCTCCCATCTCTACCCTCCCGCTCTATCTCCCATCTGCCTCTGCGTCTCATTTCCTCCTCTCTAGCGCTCTCTCTCTCTCGTCTTCGGTAAGCTTCTCCTTCCCTCTTCTCTCATGTATACGTATTCTCTTCTGATTCTTGATTCTGCGATCTTCCATTATAGTCCTCTCATTTTGCATTCGCTTCATTTCTTTATTTACCCTACCTAGCCAAGCTCATTATATTTTCTCCTTCAATTAATTAGCTTCCGTTGTTATTATTATTGTTATTATTTTATTGTCATCTGTAATTGCTTTTGAGTCTGTCGGTGTGAGTGAATATATGTGTTTTCTGCAATTTCTGGATCTCCATCACTTCGTGCCTGCTCGCCGCGGATTCTTCTACCATTTTGATTCCCTTTCACTCACGTCTCTCATTATTCACTCTAACCGTTCCCCTTCCTTTATTTTCTTTTATTCCCTCTTTTTTTCCTTTTAAATTATATTTTCCTTTCCTGTTCGTTTTGATATGCGGAGGAAATTAATAGTTCCTGCACGGGCATCCACAAAAGCGGTTGGAATTCGTTTTTTGGTTTCCCTTTTTACTCTCCCATCCCGAAACAAACCCTCACTCTCCACCGTTTTTCCACGCGCTACTGCGGCGCGTGTTTCCCTCTAACCCTCTCAGTCCCTCAAATTTCCAGCGGCGACTGGGGGTGTTGTTGTCACGCGCTGTAATTCTTGGCCCCCTCGTGCGCGTGTCTTTCTCCGGTTATGCAGGTTTTTCCTTCGGCGTCAATGGTTATGAAGTGTCGACCTTGTGGGCCGTACGCGTGGCATCCGTGGGCCCACTGTTTGACTGGGCCTTGCTGGTCCACTTCCCGACATTGTTTCAGCGGTGTTAGTTTGGGAGATCTGACCCCCCATACGACCGCTGTGGGCATCAAGGCGTACGAAATTCTACACGTGTAGTCAGATCACCACGTGTGCGGATGAGATGTATGTATGTTCGGTTAAAAGTTAAAACGATCCGGCAGTGGGATAAAAATCAAAATTGTGGGGTAAAGGGACCCTAGCTAAGGACAGAGGTCAGGTAGCCTAGCCCTGCCCCTGGGTGAAAGTGAAGAAACATTTACCTACGAAACGGTTAGGAGGTACTTGCGATAGGAGCGTGTTCTCATAGCCACTTGTTTCGTGACGGCCTCTGTTGCATGCACTTTGCTTACCCGTGTCAACCCCTCCCAAGACTTTAGAATAACTAGCACCATTAATAGATTATTTTGTTCTAAAAATCACACATACAGTTATATATGTGACTTATTATTCCAGGATTCTTTTTCCCTGCTTAGGCATATTGAAGATTAGGGATTGATCTTCATTACTAGAAAACACAGAGACTTCAACTAGGTTTTGAGCTTCCTTTATTATATTTGGGGTTCTGATCTATTTCAAGAGCAGCATCTTGATATCAAGAGTTCTAGTCGTCCCCGGTAAAAATTGATTGCTGGATTGTCTTTCTGGCAGAGGTAGTAATGGCTATTAAATAGTGTACACTCATAGCCAACGCGGACATCTCTGTTGTTTATAACATAGCTTTATCTTTTTCTGTTTTATTGACGAAGTAAAATTGATTTTGGAGAAGTGTGCGGCATCTGAACGCTGAACACAGAGAGATAATACCGCCGATCGAGTTGTTGGTTTTGTTGGACAGCTGAATATCTCTATTTTTCTTGGGTAAAAAAAGAAAAAGAAAAAACTCTTATGTCTTTTTAATATAATACTAGGATTCATTTATGTGTGTGTGTAAGGTCTGTTTTCTTCCAGTTATTTTTAACCAGAGCTAATAGTTTATTGTTTGAACGAAAAGTATTGACCCTGATCAGCCATAAGTACCCTTCGCCGTTTCATCCCTAGGCGGCTGTCCTTGTACGTAAACTACCCTTATTAGTCCATTGTTCGTCCATTCAATACTTGTTTATATTATAATTATGTACTATCTAGGTTACGAGGGAAGCTTCACAAGAAAATCTTTCAAAGCCACTTGGTGTCTCCAAGTAAGACATGCATTGGACCCTTACCATTAATTATTAATTAATTAATTAATAATTAATTATATTGATGTGTTTGGACTTATTCTATCATGATTATAATATTTGTCCATGATATAATTAATATATTAGGCCTTATCACACATTTTCCAGAATACTAGTTCAGCTGATTATAATATTCTTGTTAGAGAGAAGTTCAATCATACATTCTTGTAGATCCAAAGTAGTTTTTCTAATATACTCTACTTTAACCGTCGTTCTGGGTAGCAAGAAGCAAGTCTGGTAGGGAGGAATCTTCCTGGTAGACCAACCAACTCACATAAACGTGTTGTCCTCAAAACTCCGGGATGCTTAAGCTTTTTTTGTCGACCATTTCCTTAAGCGACACGTGAAATATCTTTGTCTTCTCCAATTATTATTAAACTAGTATCCAGAAGGTTACTTTTTTCACTAATGTTAGTTGTTGTTGTTTTTTTCCGCTCGCACTTTCGGTTTCAAAAGTCAAGTCCTTTTGTTCTTTTCATATCTTCCCATTTTGCTTTCTTTTTTAACTGATAAAAAAGTACAGGTAAACTTCTGGTTTCATATGATACACTTGTAGTCTTGGTACGTGGCATTTGTCTGTTTCTTCCTTTTCCCTTTGTTTGCGTGTGATCGTTCTATTTCATTATCTTTCTCTCTTTTAATTTCTTTTTAAAAACCCTGCTCACAAACTTATGGTCTGTTCTTTCTAAGAAGGCCAGGTCACCTACCAAACCAAGCTTCCAGGCTGTTTTTCTGTAGCATGTTTTCTGAATTATAGTCTGTGGGTACGAGTCATGTCTGTAACATAAAATTAGAGAAGATACAAGGAAACACGAACGCGGAATAGTCTGTGGGCATCAGAAAGCAAATAACATGACTACACTCACTTGCACACACACGCGCATGTATTGTTGGCAATCATTAATGGTTGTTTCAAGTTTAAACTATATAAATTTATCTTAATTATGTAGGTTGATTGGTGTTATGATGGGAATCTTTCATTATTGTTTGTCATGCAGCAATTAAATCTCGATTGCATTGTTTTATATATTTTAGTCTTCTCCAAGTAAGCTGAAGATTTGTTTATTGAATGGCAGGTAAAACCTATTATTGTTCCTACGGAAATCATTTTAGATGTTCAAAAGGAAACCTTTTTGTTCAAGATCTTGTTTCCTCTTATTTACATGAACTTGAAAGATAGCACACAGATGCTGTATTAGTCTAGATTCGCAGCATTTGCTTCTGTATTCAATTATATACCCATTTTTCATAGTATATAATAAAACATTTCGTTATACTTATGGACAAGGGGCCATATCTTTACTGTGGCTCTGCAATAATTGTCCATAACCAGAGAGCTGCACAATGTCCTGTTCAGTGTTCACCATTTGGGAATTTGTTTGGTCAAGGAACTCTGTTCCTGCCAGGATGACACTGTAGGCCAGGAACTATGTTTCCTTAAACACATATATACTGGAAAGGTCATTCTCTTAATTAGCTATACGCACCTTCGCTAATATATTGTTGTTATTGTTGCTCTCGTGAAACCCTGACATCAATTAAAAGCCACATATATCATTCTCTAGTTTTATAAGGGTTTAGTTGTAAATTTACTTTAAAAGTATTCATGAAGGAGCATATTTATCCTAGAATTTTTTTTTGTTGGCTCAATTCCGCCTTGAAAATTTTAAAAGTGGACAAATTTGTCTCTACAGTTAGTTGACCGTCAGTTGACCGAATATATTGAGCTGACAGTCCACAAATTATTTACTTTATTTTTGTTAAAATGACAATTTGTCATGGAAATTTTAAATCCGTTAATTTTGACCGTTAATTAATTAAATATGTTGAACTGGCAATTCACATGTCAACTAGTTTATTTTTGTTAAAGTGAAAGTTTGTCTTTAAAATTCATTTTTTAAAAAAGTTAGATTTAAAATTTTTGAGATAAATTTTCACCTTAGCAAAAATATAGTAGATGACCTGGGGATTGCCAACTCAACATATTTGGTCAACTGACAGTCAACTAACAGCATAGGCAAATTTGCCCACTTTTAAAACTTTCAAGACAGAATTGAGTTAAAAAAACTTTCAGGACAAATACAATCCTCCATAAATACTTTCAAAACAAATTTGTACCTTAACCCATTTTATAATACTTCAATCGTAAATATGGGTCAGTCAAAGAAGGGAATAAACTGAATCAGTTGGGAAGAGGGAAGTTTGGTTAGGGATGGTTTGAGTGGAGCCATAAAGGTATAAGGGCCCTTGATGTAGGGTTAAACTAGTAGCTTTTTTAGCTTGTGTCACTCTCATCCTAGCCAGATCAATCGACTAATACCTTTCCTTTAGGATGCCAGTATCATTCAAATCTCCCCTTTTATTATTACATATGGACAATTCGTCACTCTCTTTAGTTTTAACTCTTTCTTATCGTTTACACTTGTACTTCCTCTATTTGTTTGAGCTTTGAACCAAACAAAAGAAAAATCCCTCCCCCTCCTAGAAAGCGACCTTCATGTCTGTTTGTTATTTGGCCCACTGAAAAAACATCTGTAAGCTCATGGCTTACCCCTCTCCCTGTTTTTCTATTCCTTGACCTTGTTGGGAGAAAATGACTTCCACAATGCTTTTTAATTCCTTCATATTGAACTTGATTTTGATTGATATATGTATATATTCTTTCTTTTTTCCTTTTCGTTTGTTCGCAGGGGAGACCGACTTCTTATTATTTTATGGGTGATATTTTGAAATTCCATTTGGTGGGATTTGAAATTGCAGAACAAATTAGATTTTCTCTCCATTCGAGAGATTTCCATCCAAGAGCATCATCTTGATGCATACAAGAACAAAAATTATTGGTTTGGCGGACAATTACCTGAATGTCACATGGTGGACAAGGATATTTGATCAGAATTTTTCTTTCATTTGCTTGAATTTTAAAAAAAAAAAATCGAAATGACTCAATCACGACTTAGATTAATGCAAACACGGCGTTTGCAAGCGAACTAATATATTCTGTTTCTATCACCAAAATTAACAAAAAAATAATAATATTCTGCTTTCGAAATTGCTATAACCAACCAGGGGAAAAAAAAAAAAGTTGAATTGCTATTGTTTATTCTTTGCCGACTCAGAACAGTAGCAGCGTCCCCAGATATTAAATGTCGTCCAAGTTTGACCCAAAAAAGAACGAAAAGGTCCTCTCATTTATTTTTTTAATATTTTAATTTAAGGATGACTAGGTCTTCGAGATAGTTGTCAGTCAACCTCACCGACTCCGATCAAGGGGCCCACCGGCCCAAAACTTTTGATCTCGAGTTAGTTTCAAGTTAGAAAGATCATGTATTGTTTGGGCCAATATTGTTGTTTGTTAGTGAGGCCTTTAAGCCCATCTTTATCGGCCCATTTGTAGAGCAAGCAAATTCCTCAGAAAGGCATTACCCTTCGTCCCACAGGCACAGTATTTGTATTTGCAGACTCAGTTATTTATTTATTTTTTAATTTATGTTTAGGATTCGATTAAATTTCAGTTCAGTCTATAAAGTCAAACCTATTACTCTTCTGTTTTGCAGGTAATCATCGTTGGAAAGAATTGGTACTGGAGAATTATAGTATCAATATGAAATACATGTTTCTTCTCATTGTCACTTTCAAGGTATTAATCATCTTTTCATTAATTGTAGGCCTGAGATTCTCTTAACTGAACAGTGTTA
This sequence comes from Acacia concinna, assembly GCA_037177275.1. Lineage (NCBI taxonomy): Eukaryota > Viridiplantae > Streptophyta > Magnoliopsida > Fabales > Fabaceae > Acacia > Acacia concinna. The sequence goes on from JBAGKO010000013.1 coordinate 17,875,860, forward strand.
TAAGCTCTTAATTTCCCTTTTTGTTTGATTTTTTTGGTCGACATAGATTATCAAGAAGAAGCTAAGCAAGCTGCAAGAGGCAATGGGATTCCAAACACCCCATTCAAGTAGACCCACCAAAGTGCAACCTGTTACCAAACCCATTCCCTCGTCCTACGATTCATGGATGGTACGTTTGAACACATCAAGGGCTCTGTTTTTGTAACATACTGAGTTTTAAACAAGGGGTTTGACAGTTTTCTTCTCAAACAAATAAAGCAATTACTTTGTACTGAAGTATATACTCACGAAGTATACCAACACACCAACCGGTTCATGAAAACTGTAGAAGTTGGTAATGTGATTCAAAGGTGCTTGACTTAATGAACAGGTGAGGCATCCTTCAGCATTGCGTTCATTTGATAGATTAATGAAAGCAGCAAATGGGAAGGACATGGTTGTGTTTTTAGACTACGATGGCACCTTATCACCCATTGTAAATGACCCTGATCGTGCTTTTATGTCTGAAGAGGTACACACACTTTGATAGATTCGTTTTTTTTTTTTTTCGTGATGGTCTTTCCTGTAAAGCTTTTCTTCAACTGTGTGTGGTGATCAATCTTAATGACAGATGCGTAGAGCTGTGTGTGAAGTTGCTAAAAAATTCCCAACTGCAATCATTAGTGGAAGAAGCAGAGACAAGGTAAGCTCAGAGCAAACTTAATTAATTGGATCTTCGTAACTAATATATTTTCCTTTATTCTTATTCGCTATCTTTTGACATGTAGGTTAAGGACTTTGTGAAGTTAAATAATGTCTATTATGCTGGAAGTCATGGGATGGATATAATGGCACCATCAGTGCCAGCTAGATGTTCTGATGGCGACCACTATAACATGGCCCTGGACACCACAAAGGTGAGAAGCCACTTGATCATCACTGTCTCCATCTGATTTATTTTAATTAGTTCTTTTGTTACTTGTTTGGTCCTCCAACATGTGAATTGGATATTCAATGTACACATGGATTCACTCTCTGCTTGTCCCTACTATGATTCACTCATTAACGTCAATTTGTGTCCTTTAATTTAATAGGACAACGGAGTTCCCTTTCAACCTGCGAAGAAATATTTGCCTGCAATTAGAGAGGTCAGATAAATTCATGTGGACTAAATGCTCTTGATTGCTTCATTTTTATTTTTATTTTAATATTTGAACCATTCTTAACTGGTTAATTTGGGTTCGTGTTTGAAAACATTTGTGCATAACAGATTTTGAAAGTACTCGAGAATAAGATAAAAGGCATACAAGGTGCAAGGATAGAGGACAATGGATTCTGCATTTCTGTACACTTCCGGCAAGTTCCAGAAAAGGTAACCTTATTCATTAATTCTTACTGTTCATCACCTTTCTCTGAAAACATCAAACAAGCATTCATTTATATCTATTTAATATTGTGTATCCAGGACTACGTTGAATTAGAAGAGATGGTAAAGTCTGTGCTTGAAAAACATCCAGACTTTTGCTTAACTGAGGGTAAAAAGGTAAGAGAACAAGATGTCCTGTACAGATATATATATCAACTCAATATATCAATCTTTTTACTTTGAGTGGTCACTGATCAAAATATTTAACTCATCATAATATAGGTTCTGGAGATAAGGCCATCCATAGAATGGAACAAAGGTCACGCCCTAGAATATTTTCTGGACACGCTAGGGTTAAGCAGTTCCAGCAATATCCTTCCACTGTACATTGGTGATGATCGAACCGATGAAGATGCTTTTAAGGTTTGAATTTGAGCTGGTGGTGTCGTCATGATCATATATAAAACTATCCTAAGATGATATGTCTCTAGGTGATAAAAGCAATTTACATTGTATGTGTAGGTGATACACAAGAGAGGACAAGGGTATCCAATTGTAGTGTCTTCAATTCCAAAGGACACAAAAGCTCTGTATTCTCTGCGAGACCCGTCAGAAGTGCTACTTTTCTTGTCACGTCTGGCGAAATGGAGGAAACCCATTATTGGCTCCATTTAACGAGCCTTTGAATTTTTGTTTAGGGGTAAATTAAGTCATGAAATTGCGAGTTTTTGCCCTTCTTGTTTTTTTTTCGCAGTGCATACATAGCTAACAACTTCCCCACTGTAGATTTTGGAAAAGTGGGATAGTTGTTATAGTAGTTGGGTTGTAAATGTAAGTTAAACTGTTTCTTTCTTCTTCTTTTTTGGTATATTTACTAGAGCTTTGTAAATAGGGTTCTGTGTTACTGCTCTGGCTGCTTTAGAGCTTTTATCTCTCCGAAGCGGTCCATTGAAGCATGCCTGTAGCTTGGACACGCAAGTTTACTTATTAATACTACTGGTATTGAGTGATCTTGACTTTAACTTCTTGTTCTGGAGTTAAGAGAAGATAAATACTTGAAAAGAACAAAAAACGGGACAGTTTGTTTGCTGGCAAACCAGGGAATCTGTAGGCATAGCAAAACCAGAGGACAGATCGAAGCACTAAATCCCAAAAACAATGCGTACTGTTTGAATTGATGTGTGCGCCGAGGTTTAACAGCTCGAAAAAGTGCGTAGCGAAGGAAGATTACTATTCCTTATTTACTTTTGATAGTAAACCAAAAACAGAAGTTTCGACTTTTGGCAATTAAAACGTCATTCTGAATTTTTTATATTTGCAAGACAAATGCCTGTATTATTGAAAGGGACTGGCATATTTGGAGACTTCTAGAATCTAGATGCAGCCCTTATCATTTATAAATTTTTTTAAATTGAATATTTATTTATTTCTCATTAGTTCCTGTCCAAACATAGCCTAAAGGATTTTAATCAAACTGGGTTCTGTTCATGATGCGGATGACCACGGGTTATGGGGATTCAGATGAAGACTTGCGAGAGTTCCCTAGCTATTGCTGAGTGCCTGAGTTGTTAGTATCATTCATAGATTGTACTTATATTCTCGTCAAGATTATACATAGAAAGATATTAAGGAGAATTTCATTACCTCTGTGTTTGAATGGAGAGAAAATTTGAGAGAGGAGAAAACTCTAAAAAATGATAAGTTTTTTTATTATTTATGAAAGTTTTGAAACCTAGTATTTATTTTCTCTCTACTTTTCTCTCCATCCAAACACACCCTAAAGACGTCATGAACAGATTTATTTTAGTTAGGATTAAAACATTCTTAAATTTGATTATAGGACTAAGGACCAAGATAGAAATAAGTTTTATAGATAATTATATAAAAAAAGATAATAATGCCTATTGATTTATGAATAAGTGGAATCATTCTATAAAAAAATATGTAACTCTTCATGAACAAGTGAAATTCTTTTATGAATTACTCTTCAACAAAAACTAATATATTACTCATAGGAGGATTTCATTTATTTATGAAGAGTCACACACTTGAAGATTCCACTTATATATAAAGTAAGGGGGCATTATTTTCTTTTTATATGTAAAACTTATTTTCATCTTGATTTAATAATGTTTTAATTTTAATTAAAACATGGCCCTTTACTGAAATTTTCTCAAGATATTACTCCTCTCCAATT
>JBAGKO010000013.1:17911180-17925220 GCA_037177275.1 Acacia concinna
GTGACAACCATGGAATTGGGGATCACATTGTGTCATCAGGAAAGCTTATAATACTGTGTGTAGGTGCTTACTGACAGTTTCCCCTACATGTTGAAATAATTCTTGTATCACCCTATTAGGTGCTGCATGTCCAGCAGTGAACAAAAATATGGCCAACATTTCTTAAACCTCAAGGTTTTGTGCATCCTGTAATCCATGTTACAATTTACGTACGCTTTTTTTGACTCCACCACTCAGTTGATGCAGGTATGGCATTTGTTACAAGGTTGCGGCCCACTCCTATCTCGGTCCATTCCTGTCTCTTTAGTTAAGGCATCCTAGTTCTTTAACTATTTTCTAAAAACGTCTAACCTATTCCTAAATTGTTTCTTCCCATATTCTTTCTTAGTCTGCTCATTAAAAGTGGCAGTAATTGCTTTCCAACCTTTCGGTGTAAAAGTGCTTTCACTCCGTTCTTTTTTTTGTATTTGGTCAACGCATGCATGGATGAAAACATGAGTTGCATAATCATCCCACACTGCCTTCCCTTTATCATCATCCATAATTAACAAAATGCTAGCAATAACGTGCACCTTATCAATTTTATTATGAAAAAAAAAAATTCAACAATGCAGCCGCAATGCCCACAAAGACCCACACCAAATTCCACAATCATTCGAAATAATCCCATAAAGACCATTCATCATCCATTACTCACATTCATTTGAATCATGTAATATTATTAGAATTTTTGTCCCAATTGAGTGTGACATGAAACAAATGAAGGTATACTGTCTTCAAAAGGCAAAAAAAGAAACCACATACAATCCCTCTTATATTATCTTTATTTCTACAACTGAACCAGTGGAATATTATATCACACTTGTTACTGTAATGAGTTATCCACAAATGTCATGTTAACTATCATCATTTATTCAACATCATTCCATATCAAGTCAAGCATCCCAATTCCAATAGCAAACATACAGCAAAAATTGAACATCTACAATCAAATGACATAGAGAAGAACTCTGAAATATATATATGCTCATTTCAAAGCAAAGTGCAAATCGTAGACCATATTAAAAATTGAACTCGTGCTTTTTTTGGTGTTTCACTTCGGTTTGTACTCTGAACAATGCTTAAGAAGGGACATAAAAAACCACATACAAATGGCACACACAAAATCGTTGCCTTGTTGAACCAAAAATAGCTAAATCTAGCAACCAATGGCCACCACTGATAGGAAGACACCACAAAACGCCAAAACCACTCACTACAAACATAAGACATCAGCGGAAAACCACAAAAAAAGCACCCTCTACGTTGACACTCATAACTGCAGGTCCATGGCAAAAGCTCCTCTTTTTCCCTGTTCGGCCACAGATCAACGACAACACTTGAAAAAAATATCACAAATTGACCACAAAACTTAGAGAAGACGCTGGATCTACGTGGATCCGTTTGTAGATCGGGCAAAACGCGGCACAAAAGCAATGATGTCGATCATATTTAAGCACACTTTGCGTGAGTGGATCGGGCTCCAACCACTCAACAGCAATGTCGGTAGTCTTCATGACCCCATTCATGGCGAAGGTGCTAGACTGTGGTGGATGGCGGTGGAGTGGATGGTGATTATGGCCAAGTCGTGCGGGGCTGAATATCTAAAGCTCGTCGAGCATGAACAAATAGGGAGGAGAGAGAGAAAGGTTTGATGGGTTTTTTAAAAGTATTTAATGCTATTACCATTGCCATCTACTCCGGATTCTCTTCTTGTCTTTGACTCTCTTTGCTTTTCTTGGCCATTGAATCAAATCTAAATTTATATCTTATAAATTTGGATTATTAGATATTTGATCAAATTGCTAAGGAAGGCCAAGGAGGAGAAGAGACAAGGAGAGGAGCCAAATTGCATCTACTCATCAGATCATAAGTTGCAAAATGTAATGCTATTACCATTGCCATCTACTCATCGGATCATAAGTTGCAAAATGGTGCTCTAAATAAGAGATGAAGTAAGAGAACGCTAGTCCAAACATGAGAAAAAAAGCCCACCTTTCCGATCTCACTTTTTAACCTACTATTGGAGAAATCGTTGGCCAATTTGACATCCAAACATACCCTAAGTATATGCACCGGCAACGTTTGTTTGTTCTTTTCTTTGTTGTTTTTTTTGCACCCAAGGGCTTTGGTGGTTACCATGATACCCTCCCCATACATGCTGCCCGAACACCTAACTAGATGCTTAAAAATTAGTTCGTGAAAATCGTAGTATGGTCCCAAGAAACCGAAAGTATATCAAAAAGTCCCAATTTATGATTCACAAAAAAAAAAAAAAAAAAACCCACGGGACCTTGGCTATATAGATTCAAATTGTGAAATTACATGTTTGCCCCTCATTGTTAATATTGCACATGCACTTATCAACAGATGAACTTGTCAATTGTAATGTTATAACTTGTCAAAGGGACACACACGTAACTTCACAATTCGAATATATATCTTTGAGGTCAATGCCTTAGGAATTGTTAGATAGCGAATTATATGCTAGGACCTTTTATATATATATATATATATATATATTTTTTTTTTTCTGTTCTTGCGATTTTCCCTATTGGTTATTACTAATTGTAAGTAATCCTCTCCAAGACTATGTGGTAAGCAACATTGGTTACAAAAGGGCGAGAGAAACAAATGTGAAGAAAACAAGCAAAAAGAGGAAGTGTAACAAGTGCATGTGACAGGAGGGAGCATCATGGAGAGTGAGTCTGGCCAATAAGAACGTCCTTGTAAGGAGTAGGAGCAGGCTCAGCGATTTTGGCGTCTTCCACCCCATGACGCCTTCTCCTTCTCTGGTCTTCCAGAATCAAAGGCACAATTCCTTCCCTCTCACTCATTAGTCTCTCCTGTGCTCCACCCCGCAGCTTCTCCAGCCTCAGCCCATCGATTTGCTGCATCTTGAACACTTTCACTACATTTGTCAACCCCCCCGTGAACAGCAATAGGCTTCCAAATATCCCAAGCCACACCCAAGTCCTACCCTGCATAATCATCAAAATATATACAAAATCTCTAAAGTTTTCCATCATTATTAATCATTAAAGCCCACACAACATGTAATTAGAAACTAGAAACTCTCTGCTTCGAAGTTAGGATTCTCTATTATTTTGTGCTTCAACTTGATTCATGTCTGATATCATATACTGGCTAGAAGCTGACATTTGTTAATCAAATGAACTATACCAAATCACCCAACTCTGTGTTCTTGAGAACAATTCAAACAAGCTCGTACAAGGACAAGAATTTGTGTCTGCATTAGTGAATAATTGTATCCACATTAAATGAACAACTTGGCAATTAAAAAGTTAGATAGCATATTAGTCCTTTTATATCGAAGAGTCTGTATTGTTTTGGGGACAAACAGAGAATAAACATCGCAATTCAGCATCAAATTGTTGATTTGGTCTTTTCTCAATAATTCTGCCTTCGAATCAAATACTCTGGGCCTCTGTATCAAGCAATACGCATCATTTGCTGGACAGCAGAGACTTCAAGCAATAAGTAACTAAATGATGTAGAATTATTCATAAAATACTGCTTACGAGTAAGTGGAGGCCATGGCGGATCACACCAGACTGCTCATAATGATTAAGAATAGCAGCAAGCAAGAACAGCAAACTCCCCATCAGGAATGGGATAAGCACGCCCTTCTGCAAGATTTGAACATGCCCGTCTGCCCTCTCATAAATTTGGCAAGAATTGTGGATAGATCCTATCACCCATAACACAGGCCCGGCCAATAGCAAGTTCATAGCATGCCTCTCCAATTTGAAGTAACCATATCCTTCTTCCTCCATTTTGTGCAATGACCACCACATTTAACATCAACAATGTAAATTTTGCAAATTATCAATATCTAATTACATATGAAGTGTTTACGATTAGGCTATCATGTCCATTTCAACGAGCCATGTAAGGGAGCTACACACTGCAGTTTGGGCATTCAATTGGGTCCAACGGTCAACCAATGTTTTTCTACTTTCTAGTACCTCAGCCTCTCTGAGGAATTGTGAGAAAAAGAAATTTCAATAAAATAATTGAGATAAACTTCCTCGATGTTTTACCTGAATTAAAATGAAGAAAATCCCTAGAAAGGAGAGCAGTGAACCCACGGCCTGAATGATTGGAACTCCAAACTCGACAAAAGCGAGCTGAAGATCGAACTCCATCAACCTGAACAGGAAATCGATTCCGGCGAGATGCGCGAAAAGATCCTGTAAATTGACTATGAAGATGAGGCAGAAGGCGATGAGGAGGAGGGCGAGACCAGATTTGGGTTCAGAGGAGAGCTGAGCCGCAAACCCGCAAGTGAGTACTACGGCAGCAAACAAGTAGAGGCCCGCATTGATATACTCGTAGCGGTTCCGGGTCATGCCGGGTCCATAGGTCCGGAAGTCTCGTGCCGACGCGAGCTTCACCATACTACCGATCTGAAATTCCCAGCGCGGTAAGAAACGGTGCTTCCGCGCGTGCTCGAGGCAGAGGGAAAACTGGAAAATTGCTTGCGCAGGACGCAGCGGTGATGCGGAAGGGAAGCGAGGAGCACGTGGCGTCGTGCATGGAGTTCCGGATTTTATTTCACACTGCGACACGTGGCGGCACTGGAACTCACATACGATAATGGACTGCCTGCGACCCTTTTAGGTTTGGGCCGGATTCCTACACTTTCACGTTGATGACGAACAAGAAACGCAAGATCCCTTTTTTTAATTTGTCAAAAATAAGTTTTTTTTGGTGGCCTGCTTGTAAGGAGGATCTGATCAGCTTACTTTTTGTTGGTTGAGTTGATGTGTAAAGAACATGGTAGATTGGGACGCATGTTATCCGGGCTTGTGAGCTGGATAATATATAGTGCAATTAATGGGGACAATGATACGGTGATAATACGACAATGGGTTGCGAGTCCTGGGGGTGAAGAACGAGGGTGGGCGCCCCAGAAAACATGAATAAAAAGGATGAGGCTGGGGGGTATAAACGACAAGGGAATAACTGGCAGTGACGCGTTTCGCAGAGAGGATCAGACAAAGACAGACACGAACCAACAGAAGTATGCAGTGAAAACTTTTGACTCTCCGTGCCACTGTCGTTGTTCGAGAAGTTTACTGTTGGGGGATGGTGGCGTGTGTGTGATCATTGTAATTTGTAACTTGGGTATCACCCCAGGCCCAGGTGTCGTGGTCCAGTGTGTTCGTGTCCTCCCTAGCTAGCTCCCTGCCCCAAATATACATAACAAGTACAGAGAAATTATACGGGCGGGCATGTGAAAACTGGAAAGCTTTCTTGATTGCCATATAGTGGGAAAATTAAAATTTCCAACACTCTCGTTTCATTAAAGTATTCCTGTTATGACTCCTCAGGCCAAGTTATTCAGCTGGGTTGGGTGCAGAGAACCTGCAGTGCTTCTGTGTATGTATATGTGTGGGCAGGGAATGAAAGAGTCGAGTGGACTAGTGGACCCATCCCATCTGCTCTATCCTTTAATTCACTAAGTACTGTACCATGTACCACCGATTGGTTATTCCAAATATTAATCATGCACAGTATTTTTCCTTTTGTATGCAATAGTATTATTCAATTTTATAGAAAATTAGGACTTTGTATGATTGAAAGAGATTATCGAATTCTTGTATACTCCAGCGTTTCATGAATAATCCCATCCGGTAGAACCGGCCAAGATCAACCAGTAACTTATAATTAAGTAATTTACCAAATACTACTAAGCTTCTTTGTAAATTAAGTTTCTAGTATAAATATTGTTTCGGCAGGAGGAACATGACTACCGGTACAGTACATGTTACCCAATACAATTAACAATAGTACTAGAGTCATGGGAAACATAAAACTAGCCCAGATGTGTCAGGTTGATATCACACTAGAATCGTGCCACAACTTTAAAGTGAAATGTGGAATACTTTCATCTATACATACATATCCATATAATTCCACTGGAGGAAATTCATTCCCTGAGGCAAGTAGGAGAATGATGCCTATTCAGGTTCAAACTTTTATTCTTTCCGCCGCCGACTTCACACAATTCAAAATTTAAACTCACTGCCCACCCTCAGGTGGCCTGTCTCTTTTTCCTTCCATTCCTTTTTTTAATCCCTTTTTATTTCGTCACTGTTCATTTTAATTGTTTATATTTAATATTTTATAATATTATTGTTTTAAAAAATACATAAATAAATTTAAATTATAGAAATCTTGTTGCTTTACTTTAATTTAACCACGAACAACATATCCAGATGAAATTTTAACAGTTAAATTTTGTTCAAGTGTTTTTTAAATAAAATTATAATAATAATTTATAAATTATTGAAGAAAACATGTGAGAAAATTAGACACCGTCGCTTGAAATCATAAAAGCCAAGAAAAAAAAAAAAACACAAGAAGAAGAGAGAGAAAGGAAGGGGTATATGTGAAAGCCCTGGTCATACAGGTTTGATGACAGCTTGTTGGTGGCTTGTAGGTTGCCATTGGTTATTGCATGTGAATTTGGCCGCTTCCTTACATTTAATTCCTCAAGCATCATAAAAAAATATATTCTCTATTCTAAAATGTGGCCATAAACTTCATGTCATCAATATTTTAATACAGTAGCTTGCAGAATCATTCTTGGTCTCCATATCTGATTTTGTTTGTTCCAGTTTTAATTTATAGAGTAAGCTATATGTATATGATTTTGCTCGATATATTGCGTATAATCAAACTAACTATATATATTAAAAAAAAAAGTATGAGAAAAATTTGAATGTCATCATGTCTATTATTCGGCAAGTACACTCCCTAATACAAGCAAGTCATGCGTTGAAAACTTGAGCTAGTCGGCAAAACCAGTTCCAAGGGGAAACAAAAGCAAGCATGACCCCCCATGTCTTACGAGGAAGTACACTAAATTTATGGGATAAATACAAATCATGAAATTAAACTCCTTGCTCTGGAAAAATAAAATAGATGACCTTTTTTTTTTCTCTGTCTTTTTTGATTCTGGACCCAGCTGACATGAAACCCAAAATCTGGCGTTGATCTCAGGCGTTAATCTTGCTAATCGGATCATTTGACATCTTCATTTCTGCTTCTCCCCTCTCCAAATCCACCATTTCTACTGCGCCTTCATTTATTACTGCCACCACCACATCTCCCGTTTCCAAGTTCAGCTCGGGTTGTTCTTCTGATGATGCTGGTTTTCTTTTCCAGTACTTGCAGTGGAGAACTAGTTGCAGAATGGCCAAGGGAACTCCAACCACGCCTGGTCCCTGTCAAAGTTATGCAAAAGTGAATGTTAAATCAATTTGTTCAATCTTCTTCTCAGTTTTATAATGAAACTAACCATGAAGAGACTAAAATAATACGAACCGCAACGAAAATATCACGAATCATAAATCCGTAAGTCATCCAGAGGACACCACCCACGAATGAGCACAATGATAATGGCAATGGCATAAACTCCACGCTCTTGGTCCTTATGACTTGCTTCTGCAAAAAATGAAATCGACATTGTTGTAGTGTATTATTATTATGGGCTCCCCTGTTTTTGGCTTCGCCGATGATAATCTTATTGTAGTAATGACTATGGAATATTTCTGACTTACCATGGCAACGAGAGGAGACGCATACATTGCGATTGAAACACACAGGCCAATGCTTCCGACAAGAAGCTTTCGGTGTTTATTATCGTGGAAGGCAAAAGTTGAAACGATAGCAATTATGCAAAACACTACGGTAACTGGTATCGCTGTCAAGGCCACCTTCACCTGAAATAAATGTTTTTTGGTAAGTCTTATGTTGTCTTATTATGCATGCAGGATTAACAAAGGAGGGGGAGGAAGAATAAGTTGTGCTATAAGGAAGAGAGTTGAGAGCTGGTGAGTTATTATTATTACCTTTCCTCGTGAGGAAGAATACCAGAAGTAGATGAGGACGTAGGCTAACTCGAGAACAACCCCAACGCTGTTGACTGTGACCAGAGGGAAATTTTCCCATTTGTTGCTTACAATAGGCAAGCCATACCAAGTGAAAAGGAGACAGTTCAAGAGTCCAATTATGTAAGGAACACATGAAAACTCCTCAGTGCTTTTCTTCCTTATGACCCTCTTGAAAGTAACCCTGCAGAAAGAAAGAAAAGAATCGTGTGAAAAGCTTTTGCCAGTATGGTTTGGTTCACTCTTCTGCAAAAGAGAGAGGACAAGGTAATTGAAAGGAAAGTTTGCAACGTACATTGGAGCAGCATAGAGAGATGCTGAAGCAGCATTCCCTGCAAAAAAAACAAGAGGGAAGAAACAGAAAAAGAGTCACTTTTCTGTTGAAGACTCGCAGATATATATCGGATAGTACTACTGAGAAAAAGAACCAAGTAATACCAAGAATTGCAATGGCCATGGGAATAGTCAGTGCCATCTTTAGTTCTTTGGTATGTAATGAGATGAAAGAAGATATGAAAGAATGAATAAGTTTGATATGAAGTAGAGCTTGGGGGCTGATGTATTTATAGGTCCACGAGAGTACTGTTGGGAGCCTAGTTGCAAATTTACTAATTGCCATCTTTGGAGAAGGAAAAAAAGAAATAACTAAGAAAATAGAATATTTTATTGAAACAAAGAGGAAGTGCTGTCTCTGTCTTTTTTAATAAACTTGTGGACGCCAAACTTTGTTCAATCAGCTTGCACAATACACAAGAGGCTACTAACTAAATTTCATTTATTGATTTTTATTTTTCATTCTTTGGAGGATAACGATCCAGTACAGGCACAGAGTGCGTGTATTAAATGGCACTGCAAGGCACCAGAACTGCACCATCCTTTTATGACAACTCTCACCATAGGACTGTTGTAAATTTTGTGAGTTCGCTGTTCTTCTATTTGACACAATTCTATTTAAAATACTATCAGACATGTGAATACCTCTTTAAATAAGGATTCTAACTAACAAAAATTCACTACGATGTGAAAGATTAGCCTTTAACTATCACTGTTATATTGTATATTGTACAATTAATTTTGAGAAGTGGTTTTTGGTGCAATTTGTTGAGTGGAGTCTGCCTTTTTCTGGCGACATGGCATTAAAGACACACCAATAATGAGTTAAAAAATTTACTTAATGAAGTGCACTGATATTGGTGATGTGTCCTCCATTTTCTAGAGACATGGGACTGTATTTTGGCTGCCTGCAGACTGAGGAGTTCATTATAACCGGTGGAATTATCTTCTCAGACTTACCCTATTTCATAAATGAAAAATGTCCTTATTCAAGTGATTCATGCAGAGAGTTTGATTGTACAAGCCCACCGCCTTGGGACTTAATATAATAACATGGCAGTTCTTAAATGGAAGGCCGTGGATTCTATATCTCATATTATTAGTACCAGTCCTTCTGATTCAAAGAAAGAGAGTTTGATTGCACGGTAGAAATCAATTAAAAAGAAAAAGTAAAGGTGATACTTTTATTATGGCTAATATATGACCATTCATCATTAGAATGTAAGTCCATTTAGGTAACATATCTCATTCTGTTGGACAATTACAAGGGGTTTACATCCTCTTTTTCTCTTTTTTAACTGCCTCGTGAAGTAACAAGACGAAAAGTGATGAGATAAAGTGGAAGGATGAATGCTTTGAGGGTACGGTTTTGAATTCTTGCACGTAAATGGGGTATAGCTTGGCGTCTTATTATATATTATTTCATGTACCTTTCATTTGACAGCAAACAAGTATCTGTATGAGATTAACCGCCAAGGATTTCTAATTAGTTAAACCATCTCGGTGGGACAAAGCGAACAAAAAAAGCACTGCTATTTGCTAATTGTTATCTAATGAGACAAATTAATATTATGCTCAAGGGTTATGATTCATAATAAGAAATTCTGCATCTCTGGTGTCAATACTGCTTTTAATTTAGCAAAAGAAATTACCAGAATTATATTCCAGGCAAATTAAAGCAACAAAAGCCAGGTTGCTTGGTGACGCCACATAGATAGAGAGAGAGACTACACATGGAGTTGTAATTACTAATTAGTATATTAAACAAGCTCTTATAATTATTACCGAAGGAAAGGGAAAGGGAGTACAATTTTTAGAAGTTTTCTCTCATATTCTCTCCATCTAAACTAAACATGGAGTAAGGGATTGGATAGTACTCAACACATTTTATGTTGCGCTGATGATGGCATTGAAGTGGGCAAAAGGAATCTAAATTTTTGACTGGGCGCAAAGCTGGACCCGCTCCTTCCTACGAAATTCACCTGCAATAAGCAGCTGGAGGGGTCAAATTTACAGCACCACTTTTCTGACTATACAAATATCATATACGGACAAATATCATATACAAATATCGATTATCCTCATCTGATATTTTTTGGTTATTACAAAATTAAAATCTTTCGAGAAGAGGAAAAAGCAAAATCTGTTCCAGGGTGTATATATTGGGATGGTGATGGATGATGAAATATATATCCACTTGATGAATCACAATGATCTTAGACCGTTCAATTTGAGTTAAAGCGTGTGTGGCTAGCTATAGCTTTATGTGCATATTCGAATAGGTCTAGCTGGTTCTGTGGATGGATCAGCAGCTCTACACTTAAAAGTGACATTGATATATCGATCCTATATGTTGTGAATATATTCTTAATTAACAATCCTGGATAATTAAAAGAAACATTTATTAAAAAGCACGTATAATAATAATAATATTCCCATTTGATGTTGATTACTTGATACTCAGAAGCAAGCTGTCTTTCTTCACATGCTTCTGCTAGGATGATTTTATGTTGTTGGAATCTGATTTTTCATATATATATATATATATATAACAACAAGAGATTATGGTACTATGATTTTTTAACCTATAGTGATGCATCGACACTTTTTTAAACAGTAGATATTTTTATTATCAAACGCATGATATATACATTTATGTACATGCACCGATAAGCGGATCCTTTTACACGCTTGCCCGTGTACGTGTGTGTGTCTACTTTAAATTATGATAATTAAAGTCTAATTCTATCACAGAACCAAAAAAAAAAAAAAACAAACAAACAAATAAATATCTAGCTGCAGATGTGGAGTTGCAAAATATCTTGTCGTTTTCGAGCTGCCACGTCAGACCTTTTTTTGGTTTCCCATATCATATGCATATTCCCCAAAAATTCCATGTTAGCAGTATAATATTACAAACAGCACTAGGTTTCCGACCAAAGGGTCTCTTAAAGAAGTTGACTTTCCATAGAATGAAACCCATCGTTATATATATATTAGACTAATCAGAAGGCACTGTACCCTCTCAAACCAATGAAGGGGTCAGTATTTTGGAGGCGTATATTTGGTATTCAGAAACATGCCAAAACAAGTATCGGTTTGACAATCACTTTAAAGCCATTTAAATTAGCGGTGCTTCTAAAAAAAGGTGGATTTCTTGGTGAGAGTGTTTTGGAAGAGTTTATTATAAAAGCTACTTATTTTTTAAAACTCTATCTCTCAACTTATTAAAAAAAGTTATTTCTATTATCCCAATATAAATGCAAATTACTTGTGATAATTCTTTTTTTTTTCTTAAGTTACTTTTAATAAGCCACTTTAAAAAAAAATTTCTCATATTGCTCATCCAAATGGACTAAAGTGCTATAAAATGCAAGGCCATTGGTAACAATTTTATTAGGGTCTAATGGCAATATTATAAATAAAAAAAGTGGCCTAGTGCACGATACTTCCACTATGTGAGGTTTTGGGTGAGATAAATATATACAATCTTACTTACTATGAAGATATTATTTCCAAACATTTGAATATGTGACCTACATGACATGATTCGTAAGGTAAAAGTGTGCTAATTCAGCCCGCAAAAAAAAATAAAAAATAAAAAATCCAAGTTTTATATATAGATAACAAGGCAGTAAATGAGCAAAGTCCCCCTCTCCCACTAAACAAGCATATATCATATCCAATATGACTTCAACCTCTACAAAAATAATTATATATTTCATATTGATTAAATAGTTCCAATCATTTGAAAAATTGGGCTATTGTGCTATATATGAATTTGTAATATGGAGTGGTTGCAACTTGCAACTTTCAATAGTATCCAAACCGGATTGATTTTTTTAAAAAAAAATTGCTGAAATATATTTAATTCTAAAATTTGTTTCAAGAGGTGAAGTGAAACCTATCTATCTTGATATGTTGTGACACTTGTTTAACTACATGCCAAATAAAAATAATATTTACATAAAGTTTATTAAAGATATGTTGCATCCCAATTAAAGACCGAAGTCAACAGATACCTTCATAAAAATAAGATATTTCAATAGGAGATTTTTCAATAATTCTTTTAATTTCTTTTCCTCATAGAAAACGGCAATTTAATTTCACCAAAAAATTTTAGAGGGGTCAACCATCTTGTCTTGATCCTGAAAACGGGTAAAAGGGCACCCCATGGAAGGCAAAAATTGTGTTAATGTTACTGGTTGCAAAATTTAACGCCCATATCTAAACACTCATTCTTGAGCAGGTACATGCAACTATAATTTTCTTTTTTTAGCTGTATATAACTATTTTGCTGCTGTACACGTTATATATCAACTGTGTGTAATGTTTTTGGCTTTGTGTGGAGGTGAAAATATGTTACAAACAACTAAAGAACTCTTGCATGCCTTAATAATATATAGGTTGTGCCTGTGTTAGTACTTGTCAAATTTTAGGTACCATTTAGATAATAAATTTTAGGAAAAATCTCAGAAAAATACTATGAAAATGCTAAAAAGATAATTTAGTGTTGTGAAATTTGAAAATCTCATACCAATCTTTAATAGGAATCTGAAATTTTTTTAATCTTAAAAATCTTGTGAAAATACGTAAATTGATTTTTCACAATTTGAGTGTCTATTTTCATAACTCCAAGGGCATTTAGATAATGTGTATTCAAATTGTGAAAATAAATATTTAAACTTGTAAAAAGCGAGAGGTATTTACGTAATTTCAAAAAAAATTTAAGATCTCAAAAATTTCATATTCCCACTAATGACTAATCTCGAATTTTCTTATTTTACAACACCAAATTGTATTTTTTTTATTATACACTGGAAATCATTAATGCTTAATCATACATTACAAGAAAACAAGTAGCAAATGGAGACGTAAAAACATCCTATTCTCCTTCATCATCCATTACCTCATCCTGATCGGGAGGTGGTGGGTGATCAAGGAAGACAAAAGAGCTTATCATCCTATGCGCCTGCCTAGCTAAACGATCTGCTATCAGGTTTTGGCTTCTCGAAACATGGCTAATATCAACATGCCAATTCTTGGAGACCCACAACCTAGTGTCATCAATGACGTCCTTAAAAGGGTGGTTACCTGTACACCCCCGTCCAATCAGATTAATTGCCTCCACACAATCTGACATTACTGAAATGTTCCTGTACCCTCTATTCCAGCAAATTTGGAGCCCCTGTAATATTGCAATAACTTCTGCGATAGTAGATGGAACCGATGTTAGTTTACTCATGAACCCACAGATCCATCTGCCACCAACTCCATAGATAGCTCCTCCAACGCCACTCTGTCCTGAGTCATGAACCGATCCATCCACCTTCAGTGTTACGTATCCTTCCTTCTGATGCCTTCGGCCCCCTCCTGGAAAACTCTGTTGATCATAGAATACAGCTTTGCTGAATGCTATGATTATACGTTAAATTAAATGAAACCAACTTATAATAAGAATGATGGCTCCTTAATTATACGTTAATAGTATTGATGAAAACCAACTTTGGTTTCTCTCTAGATGGATTTTTCTGGCCAATGAAAATGAAACTTTGATTAAAAAAAAATATATATATTATCCACTGGAGGAAAGCTCTACTTGTCTTTTGCGCACGCGTTCTCAATTATTTTATCTCAATTTCAGTTTTATTTTCCGTTTTCCATTCAACGGGAGACCCCATATTTGACAAATTAGTACTTTTGACTGATTTATTTTATATCATGGTTCTTAAATCTTAGGCGAGAA
>JBAGKO010000013.1:18002085-18013861 GCA_037177275.1 Acacia concinna
AGCCTTTGCAATAGCCTCACGCAAAGGCTACTGCGTTAAGTGATTAAACCTCCTGCGGCGCTCTACCATGTAGAGCGCCACAGGAGGTACATATATATATTTTTATTTTTTTTAAATACCTATATTTATTGAAGTGGGGGACTTTCTGTGGCACTCTTTCAAAAGAGTGCCACAAAATGTCTTTTTTTTTAAACAACCTTTTGTAAAAGAGCGCCACAGGAAGTCCCCTACTTCTTGTGGCGCTCTTTCAAATGAGCGCTACAAAATGTCTTTTTTTTTAAATAAAAAAAAATTCAATAAAAATTCACATATAAGCTGTGACACTTTTTTTAAGAAGTGCCACAAAACGTGCGCCACTTAAACCTCTTTATGTGGTAGTGAAGGTCTTAGGCACAAGCAACAGAACAACCCACAAAAGACAAGATACAACCAAATTCAAGCCATATATGATAGGACAGATTTACAACACTATCACCTAAAGAGTCTTCAAGGCAGAACTAAAAATCATAATCTTCACTAATATTCTTTATTGATAAATCTTGAAACTGAGCTATAAGTCAAAATGCCCCATCTAGAGGGTTAGAACAATCCAATAAAGCTTTGATAAACTAGGCAGCTATCAAATTTGCTTCTATGGGAATTTATAAGCAATAATGGTTCCTGATAATAATCCTTGAGACAACAAAGGGCTCAAGGAAAACAACACCCATCATGGTACAAGAAGTAGCACAGTCAACATGCCAACTAAATCGAAAATCACAACTCCAACATGAAAATGGATAGAATTTCCCAATACATTGAATTGATCCATGTCTAGCCCTAAGATGAACAGTAGTGATAAACACACTGAACAATCACATGTGGAGCCACTTATGAACATTGTATAAAACCATACTGATAAGGCACAAGTTGATGATTTTGAACTGATAATTTGTTAAGCATGCATTAAATATTTGAAACACAATACTGGAGAGAGAGCACCGAATTATTTGAAAAAAGTTGGCATGAAAATATTTTGACCTAAGAGAATGTATAGAGAGCCTCTAATTTAGTCCATATTAACCAACCCTTAATCAAGTGCCCCTCTTTCGATTGACCATCAACAATCAACATAGAACGTTGAGCAATGAAAAGGCCTATCTTACCATTCTAAAAAACTAAACCCAAAACAACATCAAGGTAACAACTTTTAATCATGAACCAGCCACTAACCTCAGTATCCACAAAACTCACCAGAAGCCATGACACATTAAGAATACCCATTAGAGGAACAATACCCTAAGAGACAATGACTTTCGGCATTAGCACATCTAGCCCTCTTTGCTTCATGACATTTGATTAAACCCCACCAACAGAAAGGCCCTTCAACATAGCCCTCATATCCTTTATCGAAACCCTAACACAGTCTAAACCCTGTCACAGCCCGTCAATCCCAGTCATGGACCATGGGGGTACCTATTGGAGGTCGCCATTCAAGTCCGATGCATAAATCCGAGGGTCTCAAACCTCTGCATAACCTCCCCACTCTCTATCTTTGAGGACCCACTTTTCTCCTAAGGCATAAGAGAAGCACATCACAAAGAGCCCACCAGAGGTCTCCACCACACATGGAAAGCAAGCTGCCTGCAAATTAAGGAAGTGCATCTTGATGCTGGAAACGTACCCCATTAGAGGGGAAGTAAACCCTAGCAGAGGGAAAGAAAAAGCATCTTGCTGACCCTAAGAAGAGTGTATACCTGCTTGCTTAAGTTTGATTGTTAACTTACACATAATACTCCACATGTCACTTAATTTGCCAACTCATTGCCACGTAATATTACACTTGGATTTTTTTTAAAGAAAAACCAAAAACTCACTCCCTCCTTCCCTCATCGCAAGATTCTTTCTTTCTTCAGCTTCACCTACCACCACCCCTATTGATTGCACCAAATTTTAATAAGATATTTCATGCTATATTTGGAAATTTTAATTACAATTTTAAGACTTAAATTTCATTTTTATGATTAATTTAAATTAAAGATGATTGTGTGAAAATATATCTTAAACGGGAAATATTTCCATAAATATTTATTGAGATGATTTGGAAGACAAGTTGCTACATAATTTTAGTTTGCATTGTAGGTTATTTTAAGAAAGTTTGGGCTCAAAATTATTAAGGAAAGAAATTAGTGTTTTGCTTCCAGATTCTATGGAAATTCATATTAGGAAACTATGATCTTTTATAAAGAAAAGGGTTTTGACTTGAAGAGCAAGTTTTGGTGGAAAATTGGAATTAAAAGGAAGGACCTGACACATCCCTTTAAAAAGGGGACCTTCCGGGGGGAGAGGGAGAGAGAGAGAGGCGAATGAGGAGAGAGGAGGAGGAGACTACCAACATCACCATTGTCATTAGAATCGCTGTTTCATCGTCACCATCACACCACCGTCAACTTCTTCTCTCCTCCTCTCTCCTTCTGTAGTTTTGCCCCTTTATTTCAATCAATCTCTACATCCATAATGACTACGTGTTGTTGTTCTTTGGTGACAGAAATGAGTTTCATGTGTGACTAAACTTTCAATTCTTGAGAAAGGCAATTTGGCTTGAATTCTAAAGCTTCAATAGGAAGTTTTTCTTATTCTTAGTTCCTTTATAAATTTTCTATTATTATTGTAATTCCTATATAAGATCAAAGGTAGTTTCAGTAGGATTTTGTTGTGAGTTATTTGGACTCCATATTGTTGAACTAAAATTCTTTATTTTATGATTGGATTTAGATGGTTGCAATTTGATGATTTTCAATTAAGTATTTCCTATTAACTCATTGAAACTATCCTTTTTATGTGATTACTAGTTTGTGTAGTTAATTTGGGTTAAGTTGAGTGTTGCAATTGTGTGTTCATACAAGAAGAAATATTTGCATTAATTTAATCTATCTTACACATAACATGGTTTTTTAATAATATTCCTAAGTAATAGCTATGAATGTGATTGTAAGAGCTATTGATTAGAAGTATTAGACTCAATATAATTGTTTGAGGTTTTTAATTAAGACTTGATGAATTTTAACTCGTAGAGTATTAGTGAACCATGAAAATTATTAAACCAATTCCTCAAGAGATTCATTTAATTTATATTCCATTCCATTATTATTTGAAAAATACCAAAAATAATACTTTAAGATTTTAATTAAGGGGAAATTTAATTTCAGTAAGGGACCGTAGTTGGGGATTAATTTTAGCACATCCCATAAACAAGTGAATGGATCATATGAACAAGAAAAATCCATGTTCATATGACCCATTCACTTGTTTATGGGTTGCGCTGATATTAATTCTTAACTGCAGTCCCTTATTGAAATTCTCCATTTAGTTAAATTACATTCTTCTTTTAATTATTATTTTGAAAATCCTAAAATCAATTTTTCCTTATTTTCATTAGCATGGCATTTAAATTATTTAGAAATGAATAAAAAGCCCATCGAAAAGAGAGAACAATACTAATATTTGGATCAAAGGAGTTGGGTACTTGGGTCGTCTTCATCACCAATTTGAGGAAGAGAAGATGTGACCAAACACCATTGGATGGGAGGGATGCCATTTAAGAAGAGCTAAGGAACCCGTTCTTCATCGCGGCTGCCTTGTACTCTGGTGGCTTCAGCTCTCTATTTACATTGTTCTAAGTTCTAGCATTATGAAAGTTTAGATCTTTTCTTTTTATTTTTGGAATTTCATATCTAAATTTTAGATAGGTACTTGAACTATGAATTTCAAATATGGTTCTGTGTGGATTTGAAAAGTCTTTTGGGTAAGATTATAAATGATGGTTTCAGTGTATAGTACGTATTCTTTGCTCTTCGACTTTGTTCAAGAATAGCTCTTTCTCATGTATCTAATAATCATTGAGATTGAACAAGCATCAGAACTGTGAAGTTGGGAATGGTAGAAGAAGGGCGTCGCTGTGAAGAAATCAGTGGGGCTTGTTCATGAAGGAAAGGGAGAGGGGAAAGTGGAGGAGATGATGATGTGGACAGATAGAGGTATTATATGGAAGTGAGTTGGCTAATTTACATGTGGTATGTCATGTGTAAGTCCATGCTTAAATTTAATATTGACTAATAATTAAGATAAAATCGGTCTATTTTAATTATTTTAAGAATAAAATTGGTTTTAAAAAAACTTTTGAATACTCAACAAAAAGAGTTAGTTTTATGGTAAAAATAGACGTTTTTTCTTTGAAATTTTCACATAAAGATCAAATGGACGGTATTTTGGTTTTAAAACCAGTCATATCTCTATGAATAATGAGAAAGGAATTAACCAAGTAGCAGTAGCAGACAAAGAGGAAAATCATTAGCGGTAGAATAAAACAGAAAATCATATGGGGATCTCAAGACGGAGAAAGAAGGGGGAGGACCAATATTAATGATTATTTTGATTCCCTCTGGTTTAACTTTTTGGATGCAAAAGCTGATGACACTAGGAAGTCATGATTTCTGGAATTAAAGGAGGAGTATAAATGTGGATGTACCTTTCTTGGCAAGCTTATGATTGTCTTCTATATATGGCCTTGTTGGCACCACATACACCTTCCAATTAACCCCATCCTCTACCTATTCTTGTGTTTGATGAAATCACCTTTGCACACTGTTTTAAACCTTAATTTTTCCACTTTCAGTCAATTAATGTTCCGGTTGTGTATCGTGTTCTAAGTTCTAACCACAATACCCAATCTCACCTTATATACCATATTCCCACCAATTCTTAATATAAGATACAATTCAATTAAAAAAACTGAGTTACAAATTAGATCTTATATTAAACATTGACGGCAATATCTGTTTAATTTTTTTCATTTGCCTGGTCTTTTGCTGCTGCCATCGTAACTGACATTGCGTTTTGCTGGCCTTTCATCCTTCAGCTAGTCTCCTGCATAAAAACCAAGCTTACATTTGTTGCATTTCAGTTTAAATTGTTTAATGGTATTTCCTCTAATCCTTAATGAAGTATAAAATATATTTACCTAATTTAATTAAACTAAGGAAGTTAGTTAATTTAATTAATATTACATGTATTTTTTAAATATTCTAATCATTTTTCTTAATTCCGTCATTCCCACTTTTCTTTAATTATTATTGAAGGAGTGTCAATAAAAATAAATTAAAAAATGATTGGCAGATATAAAAAATTATCTTATATTTATGATCAATACGGACTCTCTAAACATGTTCTGCAGAAATAGAGGGGTAATTAATTTAATTGAACAAAAAACCAAAAGCTGTTTTTCTTTTGGGCTTTTAGCACAGAAAACTTTTACTATTCATATAAATAAATACCTTTCAGGCTAGCAAGTACAGGCCTTTATTCTTTTTTCTTCCGCATTCATGAGGCCTTGATGATTGGGGCCCAAAAGAGCAGGCAGGACCAAAAAGACCTGACACAGTGCATCAGCCCAATGAGATAGCAAGCCCGAAATAAAGTACTGGCTGGGTGTGAAAACCTTAAACATTCACATTTTATTCGTTTTGTTTTTTCAACTTCACTATTTATTTTACGTTATGATATTAAAGTTGGATTCATAAATAGCGTGTTTTTTAGCACACACGTAGCTTATTAAAGCTTATAAATAGTGTGTAGCCCTTTTTTTTCGCCTTCGATTTTTTACATACAATACGCTTCCTTGTATAAATTAGAATTGAATTATGATGACCATGAACATATCTCTAAAGAAGGATGAATGAAGCTCTCAAAAGTTGTGTCCACCAACATCACTTCGTTACTGGTCAAAAAAAAAAAAAATCACTTCGTTAAATCTACTCGCTGTCTGTCAATTTGAGGAATGTGCTATGTACATGTCTATAAGCTTTGCTTTAAATCTCCGTGTACTTTAGGAATCTGTGAGCGGTATTTCATGAGTCTGTAACACACATTAATGATCTAATTGTCTCGTTTTGAGTCCAAGAGTCTATATATGTTGTATATGTTGTAGGGTTAAGAGGTAAAATTGTCTCAAAAATTTTCACTTAGGGGGTAATTGTGGTCCAGAAGTTTTAAAAATAGGGAAATTTTGCATTTGTTGTTATCTTAGTTAATTTTGGTTGTCTGTTGATTGGATATGTTAAGTTGATAATTCACATATCGTCTATTTTATTCTGTTAAAGTGAAAATCTATCCCAAAAGTCCATTTTTCATCTAATATAATTCATGTTTTTAAAAAGTTAGATTTAACATTTTTGAGACAGATTTTCACTTTAACAAAAATAAAGTGGATGACATATGGACTGTCAACTTAATATATTTGGTCAACTAACAATTAAAATTAATAGAAATAGCAGTAAGGACAAAATTGCTTTACTTTTAAAACTTTCGGGGGTACAATTGGCCATTCTAAAAATTCCAAGATAAAATTGTCTCACTTTTAAAATTTTTGGGGCAAAATTGCCCTTCTGAAATTTTTAAAGAAAAATTGCCCCTACTAAAAACATTTTGGGCAATTTTGCCCATTAACCCTATGTTGTAATATTATTTATTTTAATATAAGTGTGTTTCTATAAATTCCTTTTAAATTTCCTCTCTCTCTCTCTCTCTCTCAAGCCTAAGTTCATAATTTTTCATTTTTGTCTCTAAAGATTCAAGTGTGCCATGCACTCGTTTGGATCTTGTGTACGATAAAATTTGATTACAATCCAAAAATGATGTTAAGAGATACTCCATCTGTTTTTAATTATAAGACCACTTTTTTAGAGAATCTTAAAAAAAATCTTAAAAAAGTTAATTACATTATTTAATCATATAATATATCGTGCTTTATTACATTAAATATTAGTTCATAAGTCAAATAACATAAATTGAAGAAAAATGATAAATTTTAATGTTTTAAAATAATGTAATTAGTATTTTAACATTTTCTTATGAATTTTCAAAAAAGTTAATAGAATCTTATAATTAGAAACAGAGGTAGTAGTAAACTTGGAAGTTCTCTCCTAATGTGTAGAGATTGGTGTCCAAAAGTGGCCTAAGTAAAGACGTTGAAGCCTTTAGTGGGACTAAAAGCTTGAAACATTTGGGGTTGGGTTTACTATGTTTAATATGTATTAGTCCCCTATTTGAGTATTTTTAAACCCCAATGACCTTGGTGGTGCTTATAATGTCCCTGCATGTAGATATTACCTAACACAATAGAGTTATTGACATATGGAAGAACTTCATTAGCCAGTGGGAAGTTAGAATTGTTTAAGCTTTTTAAATTATGAACAACTTTTTTCCATGCAAAATACTCCATTCAGTCTTTAATATAAATTCTAATTAAATTTTTTAAGTAAATTATTAAAGTTAAATAAGTTAGTTAATCATAACAAATTAGTTTGACATAATAAATTTAAAGTAATTTATTTAATTTTATTAAGGACATAATCAATATAATTTATTATCATGGACCACTGGATTGATTTTAATTGCTAAAAATGATTAATAATTTTGGAGAAGTAGAGAAAAATAACTTTAAAATAAAACAAAATTTCCAAAATAGATATTTCCTATAAAATGAATTGTGAACTGTTTATTAAATCTCACTATCAATTCTTGATAATAAACCTAAGAGAAGTTGCTATTTGAGGTTGATGGGGATGGATGCGGCTTCTGTCTTCTACCACAAGCATCCATCTACTGCCCTCCTTTTATTTTATGCGGCACCATTTTGATACAAAAGCTAGCTTCTTTTTCTTCTTCTTTTTGAAAAATGACATCACTCAACATTCTAAAATGATTTTTGGTCCACTTAACACTAGCACTACCCTGTATCTAACACCCTCGCACACTAAAGTATTTTTTTACTATTATCTAATATCCTAGACTAATTTTCAGGGCATCAAACACCCTAAAACATAACACAAAAAATTGCTTTAAGATATTAAGTGTCAATAGTAAAATATTTGTGGTGTTGTATGCATTAAAAATTAGTTTGGGATATAGAATATGTATGAAAAAAATTATTTGATGTGCTGACAGTTAGATATTGAGTAATACTAATAGAATATTTTAGAGTGTTAAGTGGGCTAAAAATTATTGTAAGATATTAAAAAAATACTGAACATACTTTATGACCCCCTATTGCTATTCTTTAAAAAAAAGGGAGCTTTTACACCAAAACGGTGCCACATGAAAGAAAGGGAGAGTAGCGGACGCTTGTGGCAGTCTGGTAGATAGAAGCTGTGTTCGACCAGGACGGGGGACAAGGTTTACGAGGGACGCTTTGCTCTACTTTTCCCCCTCAGCTCTCCAAATACTCTAGCACCTCCGTTAACACGCCAATGCCCATTTGAGAAAGCTTTGATGAACGACTTCCTCAAGCATTCCTCTTTTTGGTTGTGACTTTTGAAAATTTTTCTTGCTTTCTTTGCGAGTTACTCGTGCCTGTAAGTTTATCTCAGCCTTTGACATTACAAGATAACTGTTTTGCATATTATTTGATAATTGAGTTAACTGAACACAACAGACAGAACAAATGTTCATGGTAACTCAAAAATGATGAAATTAGTTGCATTGGTCTAGTAGAAGCTAGAATCTTTATGGTAACTATAAAGGTAAATCTACAACGAGCTACAGAGACGAGAGAGAAAGAAATAATGAAATAGAAGTGTATTATCTTATTCACACTTAACTCACTGTACATGTATATATAGAAAGTCTACTAATAACTAATTGAACCGTATGTGGTTGCATACTTAAATTGAATCTAAGGCCAACTCATCTACTTAACTACACTATCAAACTGGCTGTGCTTTGAGGGGTTCCTTCCTGACTACGGTTGGGTGCTGAGAGAAAGACAAAAAGGTAATAATTTGAATGTCAGATGGATAAATTTTGACCTAGAAAGAAGAAAAAAGATGACATTGTTGTTTGTTGATTACTGCTTTGTTAAGAATTCCAGCTGGTTTTGTCATGCTTGTTCTCTGACGGGGAAAAAGTAATTTATTTCTATTGTATTGTGATTGTTTAGATTTTTTTGGAGGCCTGGGTTGGAGGGAGAAGAGGGTAAGGGAGCTTCTACTTCTATCTTATCCTTATTTAGTTTAGAAAACAAAATGAGGATAAAATTTCAATGAAGCTCCCGTCCTCTCCTTTTCGAAATTTAGGGTTTTAGAGGAAGGGTGTAGATTTTATGTATTATAACTAAAATGACTTTACGAGTTTATAGTATCATTCTTTTTTATTACTTTAGAATTTTGAATGCAAGTCTCTCAAATGAGCTGTAAGAGAGGGTAAAAAAGGAAAATATGATGACTTTTCTGTACTGAGAATTTTTGGGGTTGATGGAAGAACACATAGAAAAAGTAGGAGAAATGGAAATGATAAACTGTAGTATTGACAGTTTAGAAATTTTTCAGTGCAAGGAATTGGAAGAGAGAAGTGTGAAAGCTGAAGCAAGGTGTGCTAAACTAGAATTGGAGCTTCATAAGAACATGAAGTATTGTGAAGCACTTGAGGCTAAACTTGGTTCGCTGGAAAAAGTAAAAAATGCAATGGATGATAATCTGAAGTCTTTGAGCATATCAGTTGAAGTTGACGTTATTGACAGTGATGATAAACCTAACATATCAAGTGAATTTAACATTATTGACACTGATGATGAACCTAACATATCAGGTGAAGTTAACATTATTGACACTGATGATGATCCTAATACTACCCAACAGCCTGTGTTGGATAATTAGGACAGTGGAAACATTTCTTTTTCAATATGTGATGTGAAAGCAGAAGAACAGTTGTCTAGTAACAGTTTGAAAGAGAGTTTTATGGAGGAAACAATGAAGATTTAAATTTTGGTGCAGATGTCCAATTTACTGCAATATGTATGAGGAAACGAGCTCCAAATGTTGTTACCAGTGAGTCTGAAAATGATGATGGTGACGATGGCGGTGGTGGTGGTGATGATCACGTGCCAATTTCTCAACTCAAGAGGATCCAGTTTTTGAAAGTAAGTCCCAAGCAAGTCAGGTGTGACTTGAATGAATTAGTGACTGTCACATCTCCTATGGATGACCAGGCCACAGGTAATGTAACCCATAGGCGGCGTCTCAGAAAATGTGTGATTAAGAGTCAGCAAGATAAAAAGGGTTCACGTGAACCTATAGAGGGCAAGAATGAGCCAAGTATCCCTATGAATAAGGAGACTAATAATGATGAATTGGAAGAGCTTTCATCGAACAATGAGAAGGAAAGCTTATGTAATTTTATTGTCCATGATTCCGATGTATTGGATTATGAAGACACATCTAGCAAATCACAAGAAGCATATGATGGTGAGGCACAATTTGATTCACATGGTGTATCTGATGGTCAGAAAGATAAAAAGTTTTCATGTGGACCAAGCGACGATAGGCGTGAGCAAAGTATCCCTACAAATAAGGATACTAATGATGACGAGTCAGAACAGGTTTCATCAGACAATGAGGAGGGAAGCTTATGTAATTTTATTGACCATGATTCTGATGTATCTGAGGGCACATCTAGGAAGTCGCATGATGCATCTGATGGTGAGGCAGAATCTGATTCCCAGGATGTACCTGATGAAGACCTGAACTTAAAAAAGAGATTCTTTCACAAATCCAAAGGAAGAAAGACCTGAAAAGGAAGTGGGAATTTGAGGGTGACATGCTGGCAGCATTAGGAAAGGATGCTCAACTATGCATGAAGGTTGTATGTATGCTTTATTGGCAGCAAACTTCTGAGGAACAGATGATGAAGGAATCAAAGCAGTACAATGGAAGAGGATTCATCAATGTTGATGCTTTCAGGTAATCACAAAAGACAATTGTGATAATTTTGCTATTGGACATAGGTCTTATCATGAGAACCGGTTGCTAATCATTCATGCCTGCCTGTACTCTCCATGTGCATGTTCTGAGATCAACTCAATATATTGTTACATTTTCTTGCTCCAGAGCATCTAAATTCTTAGCAGTGTTTTATGTTTTGTTGCTGTACTTTGACTTGTGCAGAGGTAGTACTTTGGCCGAGTTTCTAACAGGTGGAGATCCCTTGGGTGATGTGAAAAAGTCTGTGAAGGAGTCGGAGGAATATGATGCCAGAGGAGTTGAAACATGCAGAACAATGGCTCTTCGTTACTCAAAGCAACTCTTTGAGATTTACAACAACAAAGAAGATCCTCTCTTTCCTTGATTAAGTACATAGGCTAGCAACATGTACATTTGACTTTTGAATTAATTAGCCTTTTAGTCTTAGGTGGTGTAATTAACAAATTATATTTATGGTTAATGATTAGTATGCCAATAGGTTTTTTGGGTTTGTTCCCAAATATGCATGTGCTGTCCTGGCTAGGCCATGCAAACGCGTTTGCTTTCATGAATACTCGAATATATGTTGCTCCAGATATTGTAAAAGTGATTGTTTATATTTTCCATATGCATTGATAACAAGGAACCTGAAACAGATTGACAATGTAAATGTAAATGAACAAAACCATTCGAGCAACGTAGCCGGTGGCTAAGTTTTTATATAATAAGACTAGCATCAACGGTTTAATTCATGCATTTTTAGTATGATATAATTTTGTTTTCTAAATTTATATTCCCACATGATTTTAACATAGTACTTATGGTGTGTTTGGAATAACGGTGAGATAAGTGACTTATTTATAACCAGACTTATGGATAAGTCAGATTATATATAAGTCAGATTGTGTAATATGATTATGTTTGAATTGACGATAGTATAAGTGACTTATGTAAAAGTAAAATGTGTTTGATTGATATGTTAAAAAGTAATTTCTTGTGGTAAA
>JBAGKO010000013.1:18013961-18026454 GCA_037177275.1 Acacia concinna
ATAATAATAATAATAATATATTTTTAGTTTATATAATATTTTTTAATTGATAATAATAATAGGGGAGGGCAAAATTGGAGGGGAGGAGAGGCCAAATTTTGGCTCCCCTCCCCTCCAAAAATTTCAACCAAACAAGGGAAAGGAAGCCCCTCCCCTCCCCTCACCTCAAACTAAAAAGACCCTTAATGATAAGCTTGTGTGGCATCAATTATCAAAAAGAAAGGCGGCCTTTCTAATTCGAAGCAGCATGGCTGAAACACAATGAGTTTAAGAAGTTCCTCAACAATAACTGGACAAATTAGATTAAAATGTAGAATTAGCTAGATCGATTAAAACCTAAGTTGGTGACATGGAATAATACAGTGTTTAGGCACATTAAGAAAAAAAGATTGAACTCAAGAACAGACTAAATGGAATCCAGAAGGTCTTGCAAAAAAATGAGCATAAATATTTAGAGAGACTTGAAAGAGAACTAAGGGAAGAGTTGGCCGAGATTCTTGACAGGGAAGAGATTCTTTGGTTCCAGAAATCTCGCACAAAATGGTTGATTGATGGGGGACCGAAACACCTCCTTTTATCACACAAAAACTACCATAAGAAGAAGGAAGAACAGAATCAGCTCCCTGAAGAGAGAAGATGGTGCCTGGATTGAAGGAGAAATGGAGGTAGGGGAGATGGTGAGTTCTTACTTCAAGAATTTGTTTTGTGAAGAAGATAATAATAGACCTTGGCATTAGACTCAGTATTGCTGGCTAGAAATTTTAGAGGTGGATTGGAATGAAGTAAGCGAAGAGGTGACAAGCGAAGAAATAAATAAGGCAGTCTATGATATAGGAGGAATGAAAGCATCGGGTCTGGATGGATTTCTAGCTATCTTCTTTCAAAGGAATTGGGAGGTTGTGGGAGAAGGAGTAATAAAAGCAGTCAAGGACATGTGGGTTAACTCTGAAAAGGTAAAGATGATAAACAAAACATTCATAACTTTGATCCCAAAGGTAAATACTCCAGAAAGAGTCACTCAACTAAGACCAATTTCGCTATGCAATGTGGTGTACAAATGCTTTTCACAAATTCTGGTGTCAAGGCTGAAGAAAATAATGTCACAGCTGGTATCCCTAGTCCAAGCCAGCTTTGTCCCAGGTCGCAATATTCATGATAACATTATTGTTATAAACGAATTGATTCACTTAATGAAAAGAAAGAGAAGGAAGAAAGGCTTCATGGCCATAAAAGTGGATCTTGAAAAGGCCTATGACAAGATCAGTTTGAACTTTATGGAGAATGTACTTAATGAGATTAAATGCCCATAACAGATGATTGCAAAAATCATGAGCTGTATCAACATATCCACTACAAATATCCTGTGGAATGGAGAGAAGCTTGATGATTTCTACACATCTAGAGGTCTTCGGCCAGGGGACCCAATTTCGCCTTACCTGTTTGTACTTGGAATGGAAAAACTCACTCATATAATAATGGATAAAGTGAGAGAGAAAAAATGGAAAGGAGTGAGAGTTGGGAGAAGTGGTCCAATTATATCCCATATGATGTTTGATGACGATCTGGTTATTTTTGCAGAGGCTTCTTCTAACCAAATTGAGGTTATTAATCAATGTTTGCAGGATTTTGGAAGGATGTCTGGACATAAAATAAGCCAAGACAAAACTTTTATTTATTTCTCACCAAATGTTCCTCAACACTTGTGTAGGGAGATAAATAACATATGTCAATTCAAGCAAGTTTTAGAACTGGGAAGATATTTGGGTGCTGATATCTCCTTTCCAAGGAGAAGAGGCAATAAATTTAGAGGAGTTGTGGAAAGAGTTAAGAAGCGGCTCAACTGGTGGAAGGTCTTGAGCTTGTCATTAGCAAGCTTAATCACTCTAGTCAAATCGGTTACAAGTTCTATGGCTCTCTTCCCTATGCAGCATGACAGAATCCCATGAGGAAGTATTAAGGAAATGGAAAGGGCCCAAAGAAGTTTCATTTGGGGAGAGAAAGAAGGTATTCGAAAGAGACATGCAGTGGCTTGGAATCAACTATGTAAGCAAAAGAAGGAAGGAGGGGTTGGAATAAGAAGGTTGCAGATCATGAATGATGCTTTTCTCATGAAAAATCTGTGGAGGATGAGGGTGGAACCAGACAGCCTATGGGTTCAAGTACTACGAGGCAAATATGGAAGGGGTGGTGACATTGAGAATACCATGGTTGTTAAAAGAGGTGATTCAATATTATGGAGGGAGATGGCTAAGTTGCATAATCAATTTAAATCAAGTCTAATAAGAGACAAGGAGGAGGAGGATTGTGAGAAACTAATATGGAAACATTCTACTGGTGGGGAATTTTCTGTAGCCAGCACTTATAAGTGGTTAAGTAACACTTAGGAGGATCATGGGAGGATGCAATGGAAAGTAATATGGAAGCTACAAATTCTGGAAAGGGTAAGAGTTTTCATGTGGATGTCTGCACATAAACGGCTACCCACAAAAAGTATCACATGCAAGTGGGATAATTCACTTGATATATGTGTTGTATGCCTTGGTGGGAGAGAAAACCAATTACATGCCCTTCGAGATTGTTATGTTGCAGTAAACTTTTAGAAGAAATTAATCCCAGACCAAAACTGGAATAGATTCTTCACAAGAAATTGGAGCCACTGGTTTCGCAACAATCTTATTTTCAGTGGGAGATTGATGGAAGACAAACTATGGCCTGAAAAATTTGCCATCAGGTGCTGGTTATTATGGACGTGGAGGAACGAGCATGTGCATGATCAGAATTTTGTAATTCCATTCGATGCACCAAGTAAAGTCCAGAATTATCTAACATATTATAAAAACAAATGGAGAGGGAATGATGTACAGTCTATCTCAGAGAGAATAATTATGGTCTCCTGGAAACCACCAAAAGTTGGGTGGTGCAAATTGAATGTGGATGGCCACTGGTCTAGGCAAAGAGGAGCAGGGAGTGGTGGAGTGATAAGAGGTGATACAGGAGAATGGTTAAAAGGATTTGCAATCAAAATTCAGGTGCCAAACCCTGAAAGCTCGAAAGTATATCCCATACTAGCTGGAATAGAGGTCTATCGGAATATGGGTTTTAAGAGAGTGGAAATTGAAAGTGATGCTAAAATGGCGGTGGATGCTATTGTTCAAGGAAAAAATCTGCATGGGAGTCACAGAGCACTGGACAAGATCAGAGAAATGTTGAAATGGGAGTCGTAGGTACAAATCTCTCATACATACCGGGAGGGAAACAGATGTGCTCACGAGTTGGCATGCATAAGTCTGGAGATGAGAGACCAAAAGCAGGAATGGAATTCTCCACCTTGGAGAGTGGCACAAATTATTCAGGAAGATTACGAAGGCAAGGGTTCTCCGCGACGGATTACTGACTAGCAATTGGGCTTAGCCCCTTTAGTTACAAAAAAAAAAGATCTGCATACCTTTATCCTTTCAGCACATGCAAGTAAGAGGAGAGAGAAATTAAAAAATTGCAATGGGTACTATTCACTCAACATGAAAAATTCTAATAACTTATTAGGCCATGATAACAACTTCGTAAGGACGTTTTGACAACTTCTTAGGCGGGGATACTGTTCACTCCGCCATAGAAATTTTAACAACTTATCAAGCGTGATGACAACTTCGTAAACACGTTTTGACAACTTCTCAAGCCGGGTACTATTTAGTCTGCCATAGAAAAACAACTTATCAAGTCGTGATGACAATTTCGTAAGCATGTCTTGACAACTTCTCAGGACGGGTATTGTTCACTTTGCCATGGAAATTTTAACAACTTATCAGGCTGTGATGACAACTTCGTAAGCACGTTTTGACAACTTGTAATGCATGTTCAAGTGGATTTGTCATAACATACATTACAAGTTGTCAAGATGTGCGTAGGAAGTTGTCATCCGGCCTGATAAGTTGTTAAAATTTCCATGGCGGAGTGAACAATACCCGTTTTGAGAAGTTGTCAAAATATGCTTACTAAGTTGTCATCACGCCTGATAAGTTGTTAAAATTTATACAGCGAAGTGAACAATACCCCGGCCTGAGAATTTATCAAAATGTGCTTACGAAGTTGTCATCACAGCCTTATAAGTTGGTAAAATTTTTCATGTTGACTTAATAGTACTCGCGTGATTTTTAAATTTTGAATTTATCTTTATTTTAACATGCATGTAATGAAAAGACAAAAGTTCACAAGTCTCTTCACTTATAAATACAATTTTTCAAAAGTTCTTTAAAACTTTTTTTCGAGAATCTAAATTGGTAAAAGTTTTTTACCATTGTCTTTTGTGCTTGTACCTATTATCATTTTCCCCGTCATACACGGATAGGGATGGCTGCCCTACCGCTCCTGTAATATTGTTCTTTCTTCCTTCCGATCCATTTCCAGTAGAAGGGTTGAAGCAGGACACTCCGCTCCAGTCTTCCCTCTCCAGTATCCACTCTTCGGATGCCCTGGCACTTCCGTGAAGTGTTAACACGTCAGTGCCTATCGAGAAGGCTTTGATGAACGACATCCTCAGGGATCGCTCTTGTTGGCTTTGACTGCGGAAAATTTTTCCTGCTTTCTCTGCAAGTTATCCGTGTGTGTAAGTTCGTCTCACTCTTTAACAGTGCAAGACATAGTAAAATTTTTCTTCTTCTGTTTTATAATTGACAAAATTCTACACAACACGCATCAATTCATGGTTACTCGTAAATAATACAATCAGTCGCATTAGTTTGGAACAAGTTAGAATCTTTATGGTAACTGGCTACCGTTGGGTGCTAAGAAAAAGGAAAAATGTAATGAATTTGAACTTCAGATGGGAGGTTTTTTGACTCAGAAAGAGGGAAAAACCGACGTTGTTGTCTATTGATTACTATTTTGTTAAGATTTCCGGCTGGTTTTGTCTTGTCTGTTCTCTGAAGGTAAAATGTATTTGCTTTCTCATCTATTATTTTTTATTAAATTTTTTTGGAGGCCTGGGTTGGAGGGAGAGGAGGGCAGAGGAGTTTCTACTCCTACTTTCATCTGGTTCCAAAATAAATGAGGAAATGGAAGTTAAACTTTCAGTGAAGCTCCCTTTCCCTCCTTTTCGGAATTGAGTTTTACTTATTTCTCTTTTCGTCTTTCTTCCATGATATTAATCAAAGAAAGCTTCTAAAAAAATATATTAATTAAAATTTATAATAAGTAATACATGAGATTTGTGTGATGAATGAGGTGAAAGTTTGAACATTTGTAACACAAGGAAGTTTGTGAAGTATCCTTCTTTTTTATTGCTTTGAGAATCTTGAATGCAGGTTTCTCCAACGAGCTTTACGAGAGAGAGAAAAAAAAAACACAGGAAAATATGATGACTTTTCTGAATTGAAAGAACTTTTGTGGCTGATGGCGATACATATGGAAAAAGTAGGAGATATGGAACTGGTAAACTGCAGGATTAGCAATGCAGAAATTTGTCGGTGCAATGAATTGGAAGGGAGAAGTGTGAAAGCTGAAGCAAGGTGTGCTGAACTAGAATTGGAGCTTCAGAAGAAAAGGAAGTATTGTGAAGCACTTGAAACTAAACTAAATTCGCTGGAAAAAGAAAAAATTGCGATGGACAATAATCTGAAGTCTTTGAGCACATCGTGTGAAGCACTTAAAGGGAACCGGTTGAGTTCTGAAAGAGAGAAGAAGAAAACATATGTTGATTTAGAGGAGGAGAATGAAGGGGATGACAAGGATTTTTTACTGACAGTTGAAATGAGGGTCTTGGAGATTGAGAAGATAAAGGCTGAGAGTGAGGCTCAGGTCTGGAAAGAAAGGTTCAAGGAATTGGAATCAAAGGCATTGGAGTCAGGACTGAAATTAGCCAATTTGGATTGTCATGAAGAAAATGGAAAGCGAGATAGCGTCTTGGTTAAACCTGAAGAACATTCACATCTAGGTGATTATGAGTTTCATTTTATAACATGAAATTAATTCTCTTTAGATCGTATTTTTTGGTCTGATCTTTTAGTAAGGTTAAGCTTATTGTGTTTCATGAGTTTTGAACTTTTGAGCGATTTGTTTCTTCCTAACCAGCTTCTACATTCTCAAGAATTATCATCAAATGTCATTTGGACCAACTTCTGTGCTAGCTATTTCTATAATAAGTCTTGTAAGGATTTTTTACACTAAAATATAATGAAATTTTTCACCAAAAATATATATAATGACATTACAATGAGATTTTATTTTTCCAGACATTTTTCAAATCTTTATATTAAAGTTGTTTGCGTGTGTGTGTGTGTGGTCAGAACTCTTAACTAATTTGAAGAAAAAAAGAGAAAAGTAGGGTGGCTATAGGGCTGCTATATTCAAAGTCCATGAGAATGGGGCTGAGTCACTTTTGGGGTCTATAAATTTTCCCTTCTGTTCAAGTAGGAGAGGCAGAGAAGAAATTTGATATATTGGTTGGCAAGTCTGGTATGTTTTATGTTTGTTCATGGTGTGTGTCTTTGTTCTGTTTCTCGTTAAGTTGTAAGTGTCACTTTGATTGTAGTTTATGTTTCTGGCTGAAGGAATCATCCTTCCCCTTGTATCGGCAATATCAATCTTAATTCTCAAGTATTTTCACTTGTTTTCCTTTTCCTTTTCCTTTTCCTCGGATTAATTTTCTGTTGTTGCTACTTGCTAGTATAAATTGGACAGGTCCTAACAGTATCAATTTGTTTCTTAACATAATTTAGATATATAAGCAATTCCTGACAATGTCTGTTTGGAATGTCTGTTTGTATCTCCTTATCTGTGAGACTTTTTAGGGACCCCTCCTAATGAAATCTGTTGGGGAAATCTCTCACATGGCAAAGCACAGCTTCACAGGAGAGCTAGAAGACGTCTGGAATTAGAATATGAGCGGAGTCCCAGCAACAAGATAGCTCCATGTACACCTATGGGTGCAAAACCTACTTCTACCAGTATTGTTTACATTATTGACAGTGATGATGAACCCAATACTACCCAACAGCCTGTGCTGCATAATCAGGATAGTGGAAACATCTCTTTTTCAACGTGTGTTGCTGCAGAAGAAGAAAGGTTGTCTGATAACAGTCTGAAAGGGAGGTTTTTTGTCGGAAACAATGAAGATTTGAATTCTGGCCCAGATGTCCAATTTACTGCAACATGTAAGAGGAAACGAGCCCAAAATGTTGTTACAAGTGACTCTGAAAATGATGATGATGTGCCAGTTTCTCAACTCAAGAGGATGCAGCAGTGTTTGAAAGCATGTCCTGACCAAAATAGATGCAATTTGAATAAATTAGTGACCGCTACATCTCCTATGGATGACCAGGCCAATGGTACTGTAACTCATAGGCGGCGTCTAGTGCATCATGGAAAATGTGCAATTAAGAGTCAGCAAGATAGAAAGTCTTCATGTGGACGTAGTGAGGACAAGCATGAACAAAGTATTCCTACGAATGAGGAGACTAATGATGCTGAATCTGAAGAGGATTCTTTAGACAATGAGGAGGGAGGCTTAGGGGGTTTTATTGTCCGTGATGATGATGTATCTGAAGACACGTCAAGTAAGCTGCATGATACATCTGATAATGGAGTAGACTCTGATTCACAGGATGTATCCGATGAGGATCTGAACTTAGAAGAGATTTTTTCACGAATCCAAAGAAAGAAAGAGCAAAAAAGGAAGTGGGAATTTGAGGGTGACATGCTTGCAGCATTTGGAAAGGATCCTCAACTATGCATGAAGGCTGTGTGTGCTCTTTACCGTCAGCAAACTTCTGAGGAACAGACGATGAAGGGATCACTGCACTACAATGGAAGAGGATTCAACAATGTTGATGCTTTCAGGTAGGCACAAAAGACAATTGTGATAAAATTTACTTTTGGACTTGTGTTTTATCCTTTGACCACTAATTGCTAATGGTTCGTGCCTGCCTGTATTCTCTATGTTCATATTCTGAGATTAGCTGTTACAAAATCTTTTGAATTTTTATCTTGCCATAGATATTGCAAATCCCCCCCCCCCCCGGGGCGCCAATGTAGCAAGCAAGTTTCTTTCTATTGTCGTAGCTCTCTTTTAAGCATGATAGCATTTTATTGCTCCAATGCATTTTCTTTGCAGTTTCTGATTTTTTTTCGCCGTGTTTTGACTTGTGCAGAGGCAGCACCTTGGCCGAGTTCCTCACCGGTGGAGATCCCCTGGGTGATGTGAAAAAGTCTGTAAAGGAGTTGCAGGAATATGATGCCAGAGGAGTTGAAACATGCAGAACAATGGCGCTTCGTTACTCAAAGCAACTGTTTGTAATCTACAACAACAGAGAAGATCCTTTCTTTCCTTAAGTACAAAGGCCAGCAACATATACTTTTTGAGTTTTGAATTAATTAAGCCTCTTGGGGTGGTGTAATTAACTAATTATAGTCATGGTAAATGATCATAATTACAATAGTTTTGTTTTTGGTCTGTTTCTAAATATGGAAGTGCTGTCCTAGCTAAGCTAGGCTATGTAAACGCTTTTGCTTTCATGAATACCCCGTTCAGATAATAGTTCCGATATCGTAGACTCGATTGTTTATATTTAATGACCACGTATCACAAGGAAGCCGAAACAGATTAGGATGATTGTACAAAATAAATATTTAACCCGTGTATATTATATATGGGCGCTGGAAAAGTTGAGTAATTTGGGGATGTAAATTGAGAGCCACAAGTTCAAAGGGGAAAGCGTGAGCCACAAGTTAACAGGAATGAGGGAGAGGAAAGCGCGGGGGAGGCAAGAGAGAGAGTCAGATAAGAACATTATAAAGAGGGAAGAATGAAGAATGTTCAACTTGGCCAGCCGAACATCTCTCCCACGATTTGTGCATCGGGCCTTTCTCTCTCGTCTCTGTCTTAAAAGTTTGAAGGCAGGGAGAGGGAGAGAAATCAGAAAGAGAGGGGGAAGAGAGAGAGAGAGAGAGTCATACACGCGCGCGTTGGAGGGGAAAACGGATAGAGGATTAATGGCTGCTTCAAGTGCTTCTTTGGGGTTGGTCATTTTGGCGGGCCTCGTTTGCGCCGCCCTATTCTCCGTCGCTTCAGCTCAATCCCCGGCTCCTGCTCCTTCTCCCACAAGCGACGGTTTCTCTCTTGTTCTTCTTCTTCATCATCTTCATGCATCGATCTCTTTCACTGGTGATAATTAAATGGGTTGTGTTGAAACTTGTAGGAACATCGGTAGATCAGGCGGTGGCGTATCTACTGATGCTGGTGGCGCTGGTGCTCACTTATCTCATTCACTGACCCGCCGGACGATTAGGGGAGCGTTTCTGGGTCTGAGGTGCACGTTTATATGTATGTGACCAGAAACTTGAGAGAGACATGTAACGGAACCGTGCCTTCTTGGATATATTTTTATTCTACCGTGTCAATCTAATTTTGATTTGCAGATTAGCCCACCAACTTTTGTGTCTGTCTGTTCTATTGTTTTGATAATAAGATAAAATGTTATATATTGAAAGTAAAGTGAGAGTTCTATAACAAGAAAAGGAAAGAGATTGGATAAAAAAGTTCAACTAAATGCAAAGGGACACTTGAGAAAGCCTTCAACAAGAAGGAAATTAAATGTCTAGCGAACAGCGCAGCATCTGGCAGCTTCGTCAAAACCGGTGAGATTGATGCATAACATTTTTAAAGTGTTACTTTTAAAAGAAAGAAATCTATTAACTGTGAATACAAAAAAAAAAAAAGAAAAGAAAAGAAAGAAAAGCGCTAATTGCAAACATTGAATTATGAAGAGATTTTGGGTCAGCATGTTGCCTTTTCTCTGTTTTGTTTTTTTAAAATTTGATTCGGCTGGTTGAATGAAACATGTGAAGTGAACTCAGGCGATGGAAAATGTTTAAATTGAAGGGGGAAGGGAAATGCCATTTTGAAATACAAATGTAGAAATAGTTTTCATATAAATATTTGAATATATTACACATTGCTGTTTCAACAAGTCATCCAAATCTATAGAATTGCATCCCCAAACCTCACGTATACCATATATTCAGGTTCTCTGCCCCTATCTTTAGAATTTAGATGGAGATAAAATTTAGAAGGAAAAAATTAAGGGAGAAAACTGTTGAATATAGTAATTTTTTTTTATTATTTATGGAAGTTTTTAAATATAGTATTTATTTTTCTCTCATTTCTTTCCATTTTTCTCTTTATCTAAATATAGCCTTAGAGGTAGCTTTTTTGTTTTTCGAATCAGTTGGGTTTGGTTGGGTCAGATCAAATCTATCAATGCAATGAGTTTATAATTGGACCAAATTTAGGTGAAGTTGTCTAAATCTATTATGTCAAGTTAGTAAACGACGTCCTACGTACCACCTAATTATTTTTTACACACAAGCCTTTAACCCGGTTTAAGTATGAGTGTAAGGTCGATCCAAGTGATAGGCGGTAGTTCTTGCCATAGTGAAGGACCAGTAGATCGTTGCCATAGGAAATAGAGACAACAATGAGGCCATTATCTTCAATCCCTCCTACTACAACCCCTATTTCTTCTTTTTTTTCTTTCAATTTTGTGTCAGCAAAATTGTAGGTGTTTTTTTTTTGCCGAAAACTGGATACCATACATTAATAAATGAGCTTACAAAAATAAGAGAACAGAACGTCCTAATCTATTCTAATAAACACTCTTTCATCTACCTCCCTTTTCTATGAAGGAAAAGGAGGTTGATCAAAGACATAAAAATTACCTTATAAAGAGTAAAAGAGTTTAGCTAGTCTATCATCTAAGATTATATAATCTCTAGGAGCATGAGAGACTTGGACAACTCAGTCCTTATTCAAAATAAAATGAGCTTAATCAATTATATCCTTAAAGGGATGTTTCTGGTCACATCCTCTAAGAACATAATTGACTGTAGCAATACAATCGGAAATTAACATAATTTTCCTAACACCCACCCTGAAAGTTTTAAATCATAACAATATTGTTCTATACTATTAAAAAGTTAATAGTGAATGTCAAATTTTTAATAGTCAATATTATTTTATTATTGGTATAAGGCAACATTACTACACTTTGACACCTCTAAAGTGATATTGAACCTAAAAAAACTTTGAGGACAATATTACTTATGAAAACTTCTAGAGTAAATTTACATATTAACCCAATTAAATTTTTTAGGGTTAAGGATAGAAAGTACCTATGTGTTTTTATCTAAAGTTTATCTAACACCATATGCTTTTCTAAGGTTAAAAAAAATACTCATAAACTTTAAAAATGGGTTCAAAATTGCTAACTCTATTACCAATAGCTGACTACCATTTTAAAGCTCTAATTTTGATTAGGGTTGAGGGTAAAAAATATTCATATGTTTTTACCAAAAATTCATCTAGCGTCATATGCTTTTTAGACGTTCAAAAATGCCCATAAACTTTAAAAATGGGTTTAAAATTGTCAATTTCATTATTAATACTTAGCGGCCATTAATTTCTCATCAAGCAACAATCAAGGTGTGAAATTTTGATTCGTGAGTTGATGGGTAATCTAAGATTTATAGGCATTTTAGTCAATGTGTATTTGTGGCTAAGACAAAAATTTCTTTCTTATCATCTCTGTCAATTTTAGTCATGGTCAGAATCACCTTCCTTCATCTTCAATGTCAAAATTTGATTCATGGTTCTTTGTTTTTGTTTGTGTTTTAATAATTGCAATAATATGAAGTTGTCACTGCCTGTACTAAAATTGTTAACACACCTATAAGGATTTCTTTACAATTTGAATATAAATAATGACAATTTAAATATAGCAATTAACACCCTTATTAGGTGTTGTTGATAAAATTAACAAGTACTGATAAAATGTGTAAAAGAGAAAATAAAGTTAAGGCACATAATTAAAATTAGGGCTTTAACGAAATAATTAATGGCAGTCAAATATTGACAATAAAATTGACAATTTTAAACCAATTTTTAAAGTTTATAAATATTTTTGAACCTTTGACAAGTAAATAGTGCTAGATGGTTGTCAGGATAATGAAATTAGCAATTTTAAATCAATTTTAACCACCATTTTTAAACTTTTAAAAATATAAAGTGCTAGATGAATTTTAAATAAAAACACATAAACATTTTTTTACCCTTACCCAATTTTTAAAATTTTAGACTGCTTATTGATTGCAATTCCCAATGATCTTGCCGCAATATTCACCTCGATCTTAGCCCTCCCTCTATTATCAAACCTACTCTGTATCATCCCTCTCTTTTCCATATTCCATAATATGGAGTAATTATTAATACGACAAGCCTCAAGCGTGTTCCCCAACTTGGTGTGAGAATCTTTTCATTTTGGTTATTACAAAAAAAAATATTTTGAATTTGTAAGAAGTTACTCCATCTATCCTAAATTAAGAGATAATTACCTGGAGGGGAGTTTGTGCGGTTTGGAATAAGTTCTAAGAAGGGGTTGGGGTGAAGATCGGTAATGGTAATCGGGCATCTTTTTGGGGGGACAATTGGTCAGAAATGAACAAA
>JBAGKO010000013.1:18026554-18048482 GCA_037177275.1 Acacia concinna
TAGGAATTCCACATAATAGCTCCTCGAGAAGAATGATAGGTTGCCTCTATACTACATTTAGGTGCAATCAATATGACGAGCGAAACAAGGGACAGTTTCGGGCGTCGATCAGCATGTCTCTTGTTTGGGTCAAAATGGAGGAATTTTTTTTATTTGTCTGTGTTGATATCTAATCTACACAATTAAATTCAAAACCAGTTGTGTAGAAATTAAACAACAAACTAGGACTACTTTTACTCATAAAGCTTGAAAAATAGAGAATGAGGATCCTCCAATTACAAATTTTGAAAGAAACACTAGAAATTAAATAAAGGACAAATTGATTCTCCCAATGTGTAACATTAATTAAGCCTCCGATTTAAATATAATTACGTCCCTATGGATGGAAATCAACTCTTGTTAGTTTTTACACCTTAGATCCTATCAAATAAGTACACCCACAAGAGGAAAGTTTCATTCTTTTTAAAATGAAGCTTAAGTTTTATTATAGAAATAATATGTCTTTTTGACCTGAAAAGAAAATATAAACTACATAAAAAAAAGGCTAAGGTCTACTAAAAAAACATCTCAATAAAATACCAAGCTCCATGTTCACCGTGAGTTACAAAGAAATACAAAGGAAAACAAAACAAAACTAATGTTCAAATCTTTGATGGGAGAGATGCTTACATTTAATACATGTTAATGCTTTAAACTCCAATAAGAGAATAGTTGTGCCTTGCCAAAAAAAACCAACAGTAGCTAGAGCCAAGCTAGGAAGAACACATAAGCAACTGCTAAGGCTGAGCAAGTTGTCTGTAACCTGGTCAACCCGCTTGGACCCGGTGTAAATTTGGTCATTTTGGGCCCACCCAAAATATGCCCATTTAAGTATTAAACGGGCGGGCTATGGGTTAGCCATCAAGCTGCCTGTACCTACCCATTTAGGTATATTTTTTAAAAATGTTTTCCCTAAAAAGAACACTCCCCTCAGACTCACAGTTCACACACGAATCATAGTCACACACACATACTGACACACAGTCACACACACACACCACACCAGTCGACACTCGGCAGTGACCACAATCACCACTTCAAAATCCTCTTCTAAAAAAAGCTAAACCTAGTCGACAATGTCCATCCATCCTTTGTCGAGAGTCTCGCAAGCATTCTAGTGACTTTGTTATCCTTCTTCTCCTTTCAACTCTAAAGGTCGATAGCGCTGCTGCCTGCTGGACCAGGAGCCCACCGTTGCTGTAACATGAGTTAAAGATGAAGAGGAAGAACCATCATCCATCGACCTACTTGTTGCAGCACACACGAGCTGAAGGTGAAGTGGAACCCATTTGTTTGTTGTCTCTGTAATTGTAAGTTATGGAAGTTGAAACCCATTTGCTGTTATTTTTTTAAGTTATGAGTTTTAATTAACTCTTTGGATGATTGGATCTATGTTGCGTACGTCTTGCCTAGCTCTACTATCTCTTTTTTAGATTTGCTTTTAGTCTTGCTTGCTGTGATGATGTCCGCTTGTCTCTTTTGTTATATATAGAAAGTAGTGTAGGTGTACTATATTATATAATAATGTGTTTGCTTTGTGAGAAAATAATGGGATTGGAAACTAAAAAGGAAGGTTGCATGCTGCATGTGGATTACATCAGAAGAGGGGAGAATGGGGAGATAGAGAGGGATGGTGGACCATGCTATCTGTTTCATTTTCTCTCTTTTTAAGATTCTATGAATATATAATATTGTATTGTTGACCACTTCTGATGGTTTTAGAATTTATTGTTTATGTATATTTTGTATTGTTCATTATTGATGTGGTCCCTCTTTCAATTATTGTCTTGTTTTCTTTCATATTCTATGTTCTCTTTGGACTTTTGCTAAGACTCTAAGCCTTTATTGATACTTGATTAGTTTTTTTATTGCTCATTTGCTCTAGTGGTTTGGAGAAAGCCAAGACACTTTGATGCAAATTAAGGAATTGAAAAAAGAAGTCAATTGAAGGAAAAAACTAGGATAATACTATATTGCTGATTCATATATAGTCATAAACACACAACATGTCCTTTCATTTTCTCAAGAGTCAAGACTATTATCTTAAACTCTTATTTGTTCTTTTCTCGCATGCTGACTTGTTCTTATTGATAATGTTTTATTGCTCCAAGAGTTATATTTTAAATCCAGCATATTTATTCTTAGCTAATTAATACATATGCTAATTATGGTGTGGCTAATCATATTTTAAATTCAGCATTAAATTTGATACATATGCTAATTATAGTGTGGCTAATTGGATGTGTGCAATGGGCTAGAAAAGAAAATGAGCAACCCAACAACAATAGCTGTAGGGGATGGTGTGGAGATAACTGAAGTCCAAAAATCAAGTAGATGATGCAACAATTAATAAGGGAGGAGAAGAACCTAAAGTTGTGCAACCCAACAAAAGGAAGCAAACATATGAAGTATGGAACCATTTCACTAGGATGCCCTTCTTTGAGACAAAAGTGAAACATCAAACAAAATGCAACCATTGTGGTCGAGATTATGCTAGTGACCCAACTAGTTGTGGGACAAAGTCTTTGTTGCGACATCTTGAAAGCTGCCCAAGTAATCCAAATAAAGCAGACAGGTTGCAATCCTTATTCTCGTTCGATTCTAAGAACATATTAACACATGGTGTGTACAATGTAGAGTGGTGCAGAAAGTCTATTGTCATTCATTATAAAGGATGATATGTCTTTTTGAATTGTTGAAGGAGAGGATTTTAAAGAGATGGTACAAGAGTTTGAACCAAGGTTTAAAGTCCCTTCTCGATGGACGATTGCTAGGGATTGCTATCAATTTTACTTGGATGAAGCAAAAAAGTTGAAAAAGTATTTTAAACAATCCAAAGTCTGTGTCCCTAACAACATATT
Source organism: Acacia concinna (assembly GCA_037177275.1). NCBI lineage: Eukaryota > Viridiplantae > Streptophyta > Magnoliopsida > Fabales > Fabaceae > Acacia > Acacia concinna. The sequence goes on from JBAGKO010000013.1 coordinate 18,029,455, forward strand.
GTTGGACTTCAATCCAAAATTTCAACTACATGTGTTTGACAGCTCATTAGATTGGCAATGATTGGAAACTTCAAAAGCAAATTCTGAATTTTTGTGTCACTGAGAATAACAAAGGGGATACAATTGGTGATATGATTGAGACATGTTTATTGGAATGAGGCATTGACAAAATATTCACAATTACAGTTGACAATGTATCTACCAATAATTATGTGGTTGCATATTTAAAGAAACGCTTGAAGGGTTGGAATGGTTTAGTACTTGATGGGGAGTTTATGCATATGCGATATGCTGCTCACATTTTAAATCTAATTGTTTCTGAAGGATTGAAAGAAATAAATAGGTCAATTGAGCTTATTTGACATGCTATTAAATTTGTCAAATCTTCTTCATCAAGGTTGGCTAAATTTAAGGAGCTTGTTGGAAAAGAAAGAATTGAATCAAAGAGTCTACTTTGCCTTGATTGTCCTACAAGGTAACTTAAATCTTTGTTACTTTAATTTACTTCAGTTTGCTTTGAATCAAGGAGCTTGAATGATATTTGTTTTCCATATATTAATCGAATTGTGTTTATGCCATTAGGTGGAATTCAACTTATCTTATGTTAGAGAGTGCTATCAAGTTTATAAGAGTTTTTACTAGAATGGGGAAGATGATATAGATTACAAGAACTACTTTAAAAAGAAGGTTAGACTTAATTCATGCCAAGCCCAAGATGATGATAATTCTTATGATGATGATGCATCTCAACCTCCTAGTGCCTATAATTGGGTTGTTGCAAAAGATTTTCTTGTTTTCTTCAAGTTGTTCTACCCGATGACATTAAACTTTTATGGTTTTAACTATGTGACTACTGTAAAAACTTTTTTTCTAATAGAATAATTAACTAAAATATGTGAATAGATCCTAACATGGCAATATATAATAATCCGACATAAATTAAAAGAACGGAAGAACTACTCTTAGAAGAAGTAGCTTAATCTTCCAGAGTCTCTCCTATTGGACCACTACGAGAATTATTACCTGAAAAATGTTAAATTGACGGGGTGAGAAATGTCTCAGTAACCAACATTCCATCTCATCAGCATACAAGTAAGTGCCTGTGAGGTGTCAAGTGGGAACAATTATACATAATATTATCAAAAACATCACATGGTAACAAGTATATCAATTTACAATATTATAATCTTATTCTCAAATTTTATCACATGGGTGCACAATTATCAATACATAACAATTTGCTCTCTAACCTCCCTTATTACCTACCACCTTATTTGACTAGTAGTTCAACTCAACAAGCTCACCGATCAAGTGATATGGACCGGCCAAAATTCTCAGAGCACAAGACCGGACCATGGGTTCCTCCAATACATTAGTGGGGTGTCAATGCCCTATTAAACACAATGGGCTAAAGGACTAACCAGTGTACACCTAGAAGCCCACCACCTTATTTCCACTTTTGTATAATAATTTCACCCCCTTATTTCCTCTAAGAATAACCTCCTATCAAGATCCACATCTACCACCCCCTCTCATATCAATTACTCATGAGGTATTATTATATTCAACAGATATATTCATCATAAATCATCACATTCCATTATCAACTCACAAATTAAGAGAATTTCTAATATCACAAATCAACATTAAATTCGTATAATATTATATTACTATCCATTGCTCAATAAAATAAGTCCCGCTAGACAATTTCAATAATAAAGTAATTTCATAGCACATATCACAAACCAATTACAAATTTATGTTGTATATAATTAAAACCACTCACAAGCATGTCACAAGCATGCACAACAAGAGGAAAGTGGTTACCTCTCGCCAAAGCAAAATTGCTACAAGAATCCAAACTCCAAGTTCAACCGCAAGTCACAAATCAATCTTATTGATTCTCAAAGTAAAACCCTAAATCCCAAAATAATCACTGTTGGCAGCACTAGGAATTGCGATCTCACTGTGCATGCTCCTTTGTGGCTATAAATTGAGAAAGCCCCACACCTCGTGCCCTTTTTTTTTTATTATTTGTTTATTATTATTATTTTAATAATCTATTTATATAATTGATATATTTATACTTTTAAAATTTCTTTCTCTCCCTCTTTCTCTCTCTCTCTTTGTAATTTTTATCCTTAATTTTATAAATCATATTAGGAATTGTAAGAAAATTAGAACAAATCCCATGAATTTCTCCCTCTATTATGTCCCAAATTTTTAGGATCTTATTAAGTTTTCTAGTTTAGGGAGATCTTCATTTAATCTGTTATGATTTCTATATTAATTATTTAATTAATTCATTAAAAATTGGGATGTTACAACTATGTTGTGGTTGGGCTAGCATGTATGTTATGTTATGAGATGTTTGGCTCCCTATTTATATGCCTTGGCTATGCGATTAAGGTTGAGTCTCATGCATGCTCCCTGTACATAGTAAGTGCCAAGGGGGAGAGGGAACTAGTAGAGCATAACATAAAACACAATTTATGTTGCATTATACTATTATTGGTTGTAGATTCATTTTACTAATGAGGTTTACCAAGAAACCTTACCTTCTCCACAATACAAGTGAATGCTCAACTGGAGGCAAAGGAAAGGAAAGGATATAAGCGTGTTTTGTTATTCCTCTTGCACTATTTTGGATTACTGTATGTGTGTGTGTGTGTGTGTGTGTGCGCGTGTGCTAGGATATGCTAGTGTTAGATTACATGCTATTGTATGTGACACGACGTTAAAATGCCTATGTATACACGTTACGCTGTCTATTACACATGTATGTTGAGAGAATGAGAAATATAGCGTGCTATTGTGATTATGAATAGTTAGCATTTGATTTTGGCATAAAAGCTATGACCTTGGGTTGGCTGTATTTTTAGCAAATGATTGCATCTGACCACGAGCCTTTGCATGCTAATAAAGAATATTTGTTACTGCAAATGGAGTGGTAGATCATGCCATTTAGAGTTTTATAGAAAAATTTATACCTTCCCAAAGTTAGGCTAAAAATCAAAGAAAATGAAAAATGACCAAATGAATAGTGTCAATTGAGCATATGAACATTACAACTTTGAGAGCCTATACATGCTAATTTCCATGCGATCACTGAATGGGATTATTTTTCCCTTAAAGAGGAATGAAAGAGCTTTCTAACAAACTTGAAACCACCTCATTTCGATTTTTCTAGATTAGTTATGATTTTTCAAAGTTAGTAAAAAATAAGGGTCAAGCAAATAGTAACCCGAGAAAGCAAAAAGTTTATCTTTGTTTTTCCAACTTTAGATCATAACTAGTGATTCCAATGGCTATAATAAGCTGTGGTAAAGGGTATAAAAGTGAGGTGTTACAATCTCCCTTAGACAAAACCCTAACTTTGGACCCAGATTCAGGCATTCTACAGAGTATGGGAAAATTATCCTTTAGATTGCTCCTACAACTAATAGAAAGCAAGTAAAGATGCAGAGCAAAATCATCAAGAGCACCAAATCAAACCAGAAAACACATTCACTATTTAGACAACAGAAATGTGTCGAGTTCTAGCATGAGAGTTACCTAGCAAGAGAAGAAAATGAAGCCGCCACTAGAGAAAACTTAAAGCCAAGGAACGATTGTAGAAAGTTATCAGAAATAAGAATGAAGAGGAAAGAATTGTGACCATAGTAGAAAGAGTGAGGAGCTGTTAGTGGTAGCGTGAGCAATTAAATAGGAAAAAGTGTTGGGAAGTTTTAAAGGCTTTAATAAATGTCCAGTAGGAAGAAACCGTCTCCACCACTCATCATAATGGCGACCTTGGGAACCCGTGCAAGACTAAAACTTCAAACCCAGCCGTTGGATGTGGCAAATAAGCAACGATCCAGATTGTGACACAATGAGGTGATAAGAGGGCAATTGTTAGGTTGGGAAGACGCATGCGATGTGGCAAAAGGAGTGTTTGTTCTTCCTACCCTCTAATCGATGGCTAGGAAGAGTGGGGGATTTATTGTATACCCAAAAATTGAAAGTGGGCCAGTTAATGATAAGGCCCAAAACAACAGGTCCAGAAACGTAACAGTTATTTCCAAGGCCCAATAGAAGCTCCAGCTCTAGAGACTCAGTCATAACCACCAGAAGGACAAGTGGGAGCTCCAGAATTAGTCTATCCCATGAGCCTGGAATTTCAAGATAGATTTTCTAGATCTGAAGACGTTGCAACTAACCCCTATATTTTAGGGATGGGGATGGACTTATGATGGGGATAGATTAGCTATTTATATAGGTAAATTTAGACGTCAAAGACACACTATAACTCTCACAATCACTCTTTACTCCAAATTTTTAGAAATCATTGTACTCACACTTGTGGTCAATAAAATCGCTCCAATCTCTCGTACTTGATATATTTTTCTCTCTTGTTTCATTTCAAAAAAATTGGCAATTTTGTAGCGATTTGTTTGTAGCGGTTTTCAAAAAACCACTACAAATTTGTTGTATGGTTGACATTTGTAGCGGCGGTTTTTAACAAAAAACTGCTACAAAATAAGTTGCGAACTTGGCACCACATGGCGCAAACTTGGGGCCATGTGGCATGAAGTTGGCACAACACTTGTCGCAGTTAATTTGTAGCGGATTTATCAAAATAACCGCTACAAATGTTAAGTGTATGCATTTTGTAGCGGTTTTTGTTGAAAACTCGCTACAAAATGTGAACAGTCAGGACATTTGTAGCGGTTTTAGATTTGTGCGAAAGCCAAGAAGTCTTCACAATTTTCTAGCGTTTTGTGTAGTGGTTTTTTCAATAAATAGCCCTTCGCGTCGTCATTTTTCCATTTTGATAATTTCTATCTCAGAGTGACTTTCAGAGAATTTCTACCATTCTGAAGCTCTTCCCAAATCTATTTACATTTATTCCATTCAAGTTAGTTTTGATATTTCATTTCTTTACTTAATTTTCTATTTAAATGTATTTATTTATAAGCTTATTTGTTACTTTTATTTATTTTATTTTTTAAAATGATATTGTTTTTAATTTTGTTATAATAATATTTTTATTTCATTTTTTTAGTTTGTATTGTATTTGAATTTATTTTTTATATTTTATTCCCTCTTGTATTTTTTATTTGTTTTTTTTATTTTTGTGATAATTATAGTTTTATTCCATTTATTTATAATTTAACTTGTTATATTGTATTTCATTTTCTAATTAAGTTTTCTTTATTTTTGTTATAATTAATTATAGTTTAATCTCATTTGTTTATTTTGCATTCCATTTTAATTTGTTATGTAGTAATCCATTTTCTTGTTTGCTATTTGTTTTGAATTTTTGTTATAATTACAGTATTATTTGATTTCATTATTTAATATACTATTTGTTTTAAATTTTGTTATAAGTATACTTTTATTTCATTTCATTATAATCTAATTTGTGACGGATATATATTTAATATTTTTTTAATTGGTTATAATTGTACTTTTATTTTATTTTATTTATAATTTAATTTGTTATATTGTATTGCATTTTGTTTGTTATGTTTTTATCAGTTTTGTGATAATTATTGTTTTATTCTATTTATTTATAATTTAACTTGTTATATTGTATTTCATTTTTTATCATGTTTTCTTTATTTTTGTTATAATTAATTATAGTTTAATTTTACTTGTTTAGTTTGCATTATATTTCAATTTAGGGTGAAGGGGCAAAATTGCCCTAGAAGTATTGTCCCAGGGGCAATTTTGCCCTGAAAGTTTCAGGTGGGGCAATTTTGCCCTGAAAGTTTCTAAAGTGGGGCAATTCTACCCCTGCTGTTAGTTAGCCGTTAGTTGACTAAATATGTTGAGCTGGCAGTCTACAGGAAACCACTTTATTTTTTGTTAAAGTGAAAATTTGACCTGAGAGTTTTAAATCTGTTAATTTTGGCCGTTAGTTGACTAAATATGTTAAACTGGCAATCCACATGCTATACAATTTATTTTGTTTTAAACTGAAAATTTGTCTTATAAGTCTATTTTTCATATAATTTATCTTTTTTAAAAATTCCGGTACAAATTTTCATTTTAGCAAAAAATACAGTGGATAAATTGTGGACTGTTAGCTCAACATATTTGATCAACTAACGGCAGGGGCATAATTGTCTCACTTTAAAAACTTACAGAGCACAATTGCACTACCTAAAATTTTTAAGGTAAAATTACCCTAGAGCAATTTTGTCATTTTTCCCTTTAATTTTATACCCCCTTCACCCATAGAAAAGTGGCGGCAGTCAGTAAACAGGGCTAGTTGCTGACTTTTAACGCCCATTGGCAGCCGTGATTGATGGTGAATAGTGGCGGCGGCAGTAGTTAGATAATGTTAAAAAAAAATCACACAATTAATATTTATTTTGAAAGAAAGAAAGAAATGTTAATTAAGATCAATAAATGTCTTTAAAGGGGGTTGGGGTTTCTAATTCTCAATCGTAAAGGGTGGTGTGCGGGAATGGGATGCACTGTTGTGTCTATTATTTTTATGTTCATATTTTTAATTTTTAAAAAATATCAAACAATATTTGCGGTGTATAGGTTGGAGTGTACCGTAGGATGTAAATATAAAATCGAGAAAATCTATACAGATTAAATTACACTAAATTAAAGTATAAATTAAAGTATAAGGACTAAATGATTGTAAAAAAAAAGTATAAGGACTAAATTATAATTTAATCAAAATTATAAAGATTAAAATATTAATTTTTTATAATATTAATAATTATTTTTTAATGGCTTTTATGTATGTCTTTATATATTATAATTTTGTTAAGACGTACGCTTGTTCATACAAATTTATGCATCATGCATATTAGAAGCAACACTGTTAATTAGAAGCAATTATTTTCCATGGATGCAGTTAGCTACAGTAATTCTACAAGTTTTCTGTATATATGATAAGATAGATAGATTTACTTTTTTTTTAACCTAGTATTTATAAATTTATGTATGTTAATTATAAGGATTTAATGGGGATGAATAAATATTTAAGAAATATAAAGAAAATTAATTTAAAAAATTCGCAACTCAACATTTAAGAAAATTTTAAGAGACGTGCTTGGTGTTATTGACTTGTTGTGATAAAAAACCAAACAACTAAAAAGTAGCCCCTCCCCCTCAATATTTAATATGATATATATATTTGGGGAGCTAATCTTTTAATTTTAAATATAAAATATAAGTTTTATATTTTTCAATCTATTTTAAATTTATGACTGCTTCCTCAACAATAATTAAAAAGGATAAGAAATAGTGGAATTAATAATAATAGTTAAGATATTTTAAAAAATACATGACAAACTATCTAATTAACTTATTGAATTTCTTTAATTTAATTAAATTATGTAAATATATTTTACATTAAACATGGAAGTAACTACTTTCATTTGTAAGAGGGGGAATGAGTGATATTCTCAATAAGACAAGGAAAAGCCTATGGTAAGAATGATACCGAACTTTTTAGTATATTTTTTTTTAAAAAATACACTGTGGTACCAATTGATTTATTCCACACTCTCATCATGTTGATATGGATTTTATTGTTATATTGATATTTCCCAAGATTGTAAGAATATTTTTAGGATGAACAAGTCTAAGAAACTTATAATGCTCCTGGGTCTACCTTGTTTCTGAATTTGTATGTCGCCATCACCTTGTATTCCGAGATAAAATATTTTGAAAATAAGTAAATAAAAATTCTAAGATTTTTTATTTAAGAAAAGGTTGAAAAACCTGTCTTTATAAGATTCATTTTTTTTTTTTGCCGAAAATTGGATACCATACATTATCAATAGAGCTTACAAAAGCAAGAGAATAATACTTCCTAACCTATTCTAATAAACAATCTTTCATCTACCTTCCTTTTTTATGAAGGAAAAGGAGTTTGATCAAAGATACAAAAATTACCTTCTAAAGAGTAAGAGAGTTTGGCTAGTCTATCAGCTAAGGTCATATAATCCCTAGGAGCATGAGAGACTTGGACAACCCAGTCCCTATTCAAAATAAAACGAACTTCATCAATTACATCCTTAAAGGGATGTTCCTGGTCACATCCTCTAAGGACATAATTGACTGCATCAATACAATCGGAAACTAACATAATTTTCTTGACACCCCTAAGCCAACACATATTGAGACCATGAATCATTGCCACAACCTCAGCTATGGCAGGGGGGATAATAGTTAGTTTACAAGAGAACCCACATATCCAGTTCCCTTCTGAATCCCGTGCGTAGCCTCCACAACCGCTTCGGCCACTTTCTAAGACAGATCCATCAACCATTAACTCTACATAACTGTGATCAGTGATCCTGGAATTTTGCATCAGAACTCTTGGTCCTCTAGATCTATCCTGAATCTGCACCATATCCTGGTCTAAGCATGCTCAGAAGAAACATGCTTTTGCGGAAGGACCATTACCCATATATGATTCTGCTAGGAGATTGCTGCAGCGCGTGGCCCATATTTCCCAACACATGTATCCAAAGAGAAAATTTTAGGTGTTTAACAGTAGTGTTAACGTCTTATGTGTCAAAATAATTTAGGTGGCAAAATATCATTGGCTAACATGACTTAATGACCTAAGCAACTTAACCTAAATTTAGTCCTTTATAATTATATGATGAATCGCCCTTTATAAAATAATAACCAAGGGAAAACCTTTTGTCGTGAGAATTCCATATAAAACTACTTAAAATAATAAAAAAATTAAATTAGGTTGGTAAAGAGGAATTCATCAATATATATATATATATATAAGTATATTAATTAATGAATTCCCCTTTTAAAAATAACTAACAGAGAAATAAAACTCTTTTGAGAGGAGAAAAAAGAGATGACTGGGCATTAAAATCATTTTATTTACATTTTGAAATCCTAAATTGAGCTATTGACTAAATTAGGGATTTTTTTAATATATTAACCTAATTTAGAATATTTTTATTTTGAGTAGCTTTAAATGGGATTTTCCCTTTTTATAGAGCACCATATTAAATGTTTATCATATCTTTTTAATATTGATTATTTATAAAAGTTATATCATACGAGTTTAAGTATAGGAAAATTGATATTTTTTTTAGACAAAGTTAATAAATTTTAACTTGTTGCTTGGTGGCTTCCGTATGTATAAGTAATGGGAACTGTAGAGTGTGGGCTATTCATCGCTCTCAGACAGATTCGTGTCCTAATATTATGCACCTGATCATGGCAAGCTTTTTTTTTTTAAAGAAAAAATAATAATTTTGCCAAATTTATAATTCTATTCCACTTTCAGTGGAATAAAAATGCCTCCCATTATTTTGTATAAAACAAAACGCATTTTTGGATATTTATGAAATTTATATATAAGTGTCGAGATATTTCATGTTGGAAAATTTTTCATATATAGTAAAAACTTGTTTCCATATGGATGGCCTCAAAATTCTCTTATAATTATGAGAAAATAATGGCAGTCATCTTAAATGAATTGTGATATGAATTGTCAGAATTGATATAAATGTAGGATTAGGAGGAGTATTTTTCAATTTTCAGTTGAAGAAATTAAAGAAAAAGGTTCAGATTGATATTATCATGCACATCCTTCTTTATCTTTATGATACGATCTTCCCTTTGAGGATTGAAAAGAAAACAGAAAGGGATCGAGGCCATTAATTACGTGCAAACATACATATATGGAAAATTGTATTGAGGTTCCAAACAAAAGAATTTATATTAAAGAAGTCTTGAGAAAGAAAAAAATTACTCTCAAATCCTATAGAGTTGTCAATAGCGTCCCAGCGGTTGTTAATGACAACCCTATGACAACACATGGGGTTATTATCTGGCATTCCTAACAATATTTTTTTTTTATTTCGATACTTTTTAATGTATATTGCCTTACTCGAAACCTTTACGTAATTTTCTCTACATGTTATCATAAACCTATATTTTATACTATTTATAAAATATATTGATGTCTTATATTTAAGACTCATAAAATTCAATTCCCAAACACACTTTTATATTAGTTAGGGAAAGGTAGTACCATGTACGTCACTTTGATAGCCAGCAGGGCAGTGATAGTGGTAGTGGAGATGCAAAAGCATTCTTGGCGCCTGCCACCTAATTGGCCATGAGTGCTATGGCATATGGTGGTAGAGATGAAGCGTTTATTACTTAATTGAGGCCATTGGATTGTGTTCTCACCAATTTTAAATATAAGACTCAGTTGACTTTTTTTAGAGAGATTAAATATGTTAGTTAAATTAGTTAAGGAAAATTACAAATTCAAGAATAATGTTATGTCTAATTATAATCAAAAGAGTATTGACATGGATAATTTAAAAAGAAATGGTTAAATATGGGAGATAAAGTGGGTATAGATCTTATATTTAGAACCAAATTAAATTTTTAACTAGGTTATATAATTAGGACCGGATGGAGTATGTGAGTGTAACCCATACTCTAAAACCCTTTTAATTACCAATATATATATATATATATATTAATTATTGTAGGTTGTTTAACTTATCTTACGAGAGACAAATATCTTTGGTTGTCTTCTTAATATATGGAGACCAGTAAAAGTATAATATATATATATATATATATATATATATAAAGATGATCATATATTGTATCAGATCAACATTTACACATTCACAACCGGGAAGGCGGGAACTTTGATTTGATTGCATGAATATGTTGAGGCTGAAAATGCCAGGTGAGCAGTGAGTTTACCAAGGTGGTGCACATAGTATTGTTCTTGTTTGTAACAAACCACCATTTTAATATACACAAAAACAAAAAGGATATCCATTTATTCGACCAATGCCAAGGGAATATCAATGTCGCCTATCAATCACATTGTTCTTTGTTCATATCCCCTTAAACATAGGGCTGCTCGTCCTCCCTTTGTATATATATATACTAACCAAAGCACCAAAATTTCCAACAGAACCACCGTAGAAATTAAAGGAGCAATAGCCATCGAGAGAGGCACGATGGGCTTGGCGGTGCTGGAATCTCTTGACTCAGCTCGGACACAATGGTACCACGTTACGGCCGTCGTGATCGCCGGCATGGGCTTCTTCACTGATGCCTATGATCTCTTCTGCATCTCCACCGTCTCTAAACTCTTAGGTCGCTTGTATTACGTGAACCACGACGATCCCAGCAAACCCGGAGTACTTCCCCACGGCGTCAATAACACAGTCACCGGAGTCGCCCTCATCGGAACCCTCGTAGGCCAATTATTCTTCGGCTATCTTGGAGACAAGCTCGGTCGCAAGAAAGTCTATGGCATCACCCTCATTCTCATGATCATCTGTGCCCTATGCTCAGGCCTCTCGTTGGGTAGAACCCCCAAGGCCGTGATGAACACTCTCTGCTTCTTCAGGTTCTGGCTCGGCTTCGGCATCGGCGGCGACTACCCTCTCTCCGCCACCATCATGTCGGAGTACGCCAACAAAAGGACACGTGGTGCTTTCATCGCCGCCGTCTTTGCCATGCAAGGTGTCGGACTCGTATTCGCCGGATTGGTGTCCACCATAGTTTCCAAACTTTTCATATCCGCCTATCCTGCCCCTTCGTTTAAAGTAAGCCCCGAGTTATCGACACCGCGTGAAGCTGACTATATGTGGCGAATAGTTCTCATGCTTGGAGCTTTCCCTGCGGCGCTGACATTTTACTGGCGAATGAAGATGCCGGAGACAGGTCGTTACACGGCTCTCATAGAGGGAAACGCAAAGCAAGCGGCTGCGGACATGGCCAGAGTTTTAGACATTGAAATCCAAGCCGAGCAAGAAAAGTTGGGTCAGATGAAAGCCGCGAACGAGTACACCTTGTTCTCCAACGAGTTCTTCCGGCGACATGGTCGGCATTTGATAGGGACGATGAGCACGTGGTTCTTGTTGGACATCGCGTTTTACAGTCAGAACTTAACACAGAAGGATGTTTTCTCAACTACGGGGCTGATTGACAAACCGGAGACTATGAGTGCTTTAGAGGAAGTTCGCCAGACGTCACTCGCCATGTTTGTGATCGCCTTGTTGGGCACATTCCCAGGGTATTGGTTCACAGTGTTCTTCATTGAAAAGCTTGGACGCTTCAAGATCCAACTCATTGGCTTCTTCATGATGTCCTTCTTCATGTTCGTGATCGGTGTTCGATACGATCACCTCAAAACCGAGAAATACCTCTTCGCCTTGCTGTATGGGCTGACATTCTTCTTCGCCAATTTTGGCCCCAACAGCACCACCTTCGTGCTTCCGGCAGAGCTATTCCCGACGAGAGTGAGGTCGACGTGTCATGCGCTGAGTGCGGCGTCGGGGAAGGCGGGTGCCATTGTGGCGGCGTTTGGGGTACAGACGTACACGTTGGATAATAATATCCATAAGATCAAGAAGGCGATGTTGTTTTTGGCGGTGACCAACCTGATTGGATTTTTCTGTTCATTCTTGGTGACGGAAACCAGAGGAAGGTCGCTGGAGGAAATCTCCGGTGAGGATGGCGGGGAGAATGAACCAACATCAAACCCCCATTTTTCCAGGGCTTCGGAGATGATTCCACAGGGAAGTCGCAATCGCACAGAGACAATGTGAAGACAGTACATATATAGAGTGTGCATCGATGGGAAGGTTATATTTATAAATTATAATTATAATACTCGTGGTAGAATGCGAACCAAATAAAGGAATTTGTGAGTGTTCAGCTAGAAATACAAATTAATAAGGTTTTAACAGGGAGCTTTATTTCCTCCACATCAAAATGGAGCTTCCAATTGTTTGTTTGTTTACGCACGTTTATATGAAATCCCATTATCAATTAATGTGTGTTTTTTTTACTCTTGTCATGAATTACAGTTAAAGCAGTTCTTAAGAAATTTCGTTTGACATGCATGAAAGCTAGGGAGCTAAAAACTATGTTAATCACCCCATTTAACCATTAGATTGGATCTGAACGGTTTATATTTAATTTAATTTAATTATTTTATTTAAGATAAATTTTTATTTAATTATATGCATAATAAAAAATAAAGATACTCTTATAACTATAATTTCTTACAAAAATGAATTTATCATTTAAGAAATCATAAATTAAAAATTTTAAATCTACAGTAATAAGAAATTAATTACTCATTACTATGATGAGAATTGAATGCGGACCCAGATCCCTTTCTATATGGCAATAATAATAATAATAATAATAATAATAATAATAATAATAATAATTATTGATACCTTTCTATATACAGTTTGCTAAGAGTTATGAATCAAGTTAATTAGCATGTAATTTCTAGTCACGACGAGTAATTAAATTATAGCTAGCGTATTGTTAGTTGAGCTAAGGGTCCGCATTCCATATTCATACAGTTGCTCATCATAATTCATCATTATGATGATATATCAATATATTGTTTAAACTTAAATTTGAACAGAATAGATTTAAAATTCTTATAATAAATTTATTTTTTTAGAAGTGATAGTTACTATACTATCTTTATTTTTAATTCTAGATATGATAAAATGAAATTATTTAAAGTATAAAATTTAAATTAAGTTAAATTTAAACCATCCAAAATTAATCTAACAGTGTAGATGGTGGTGAGTACATTTTTCCCCATCATTTTGATGAGCAAGAAACGTGATCCCAATGCTAATCAATACTAATAAAAAAAATGTAGGGAGCTATCTTCCATGATTGGACAAGGGGAAAATTTGGGGAAAATATAATAAAATTAGGGTTAAAGAGCAATTTACCTTCCAAAGTTTTTAAACATGAGCAATTTTAGTCTTAACGTTTTTTTTTGTTGCAATTTTTATCCTCATCAACTAATATGGTTAGTTGACTGTTAATTGAGTTTTGTTAACCAACTATTCACGCCATTTATCTAATGAGATGGAATAATAACCATGATGTGGCATGCTAAGCTGGGTGGAATAATTTTTTTTTTTTCAAAAAATGACACCCATCCCTTTGTTGATATTCGAAACCAAACAGCCCTAAATGCATAAAGAAAACCCATTCTCCATTGGAGCTCATCGAGGCATAGCGATGACTGTTAGAGAGCAAGGAAATGGGAGAAATCAAGGAAGAGTGCGTAAAGGAATGACTCGCTGTTATGGAGGGGATAATTTTTTTTTTTAAAATGATTCCCTTTCTTCAGCTAGTGACTTGCTGAAGGTTCTCTCCAATAAAGGAGAAAATAATTTTTTTTAAAAAAAAATCTCACTTCTTTCAACAAGTGACTTGCTGTTATAAGAGTGAATTTTTTTTTAAAAAAAAATCAGCGAGTTCACAGACGAAAGTCCACCTAAGTGAACTTTGTCATTTTACCTCCAAATCTAGTAAATGACTTATTCCCATATCCTCTTTCTAATGCAACAAGAATCATTCCCAAACTCTTTGTATTCTGTAAGATATGAACTGAAGAATATAGACTGTTTTGGAACATGCATAAAGCCACAACGTCATTTTCAAATATCATAACACTCTCATATCATCTTCATTTTCGTTGATCTTGGCTTCTTTAGAAAGCTGTGTGAGTCAAGTTTCATATCCAAAAAAAATCATCTCAATTCGAGTTGTGATTGGAGAGTTATTGTAAAAACATTGAACCTTGTTTGGATGATTATGAAGAAATCCAACTCCAACTTTGAAAATTCATATCTCTTTCATATAAACTGATTTGAGCCTAATCTTAATGTCAATTTGTTTCATTTAAAGCCTAGTTTCATATGAAATAAATTTCAATTCAATCGGATTTATGGTTTTAGAGATATAATAAAAAATGGGACCTATGTCATGCTGGACAAAAACAAATAAGATTAGCCATGTGAGCTTGAGTCACAAGCTCGAGCTCACCCATAAAAAACCACTAAGTTCCATTTTTTGTTGTACGTAAGCTTTTAGTTTGCACATAACTCTTGAGCATTTTCAATCTCTCCAATATCACATGTAAGTGCTTAAGTATTGATATTCCCATGAGATTTAGCAAGATATTCCTTCTTCAATCTATTATCTTCGTAATTATTTTTCACACTCCAACTCGATAACTCATCATCTTCTCTTGACTTCTTCACCCCATATTTGATATCTTTATACTTGAATATATCCTTATTCTTGATAGTTCATTATACTCTAACTTGAAATTCTTCTTCTTCTCCTTGAATAATTCTTCTTTTTCTTCAATTCCGCATATTTCATAATCCTATTAGATGTATTCTTTCATTGACTAAATTACAAAATGTTTCACATTAAATATAATAGTTAGTTAAAGTAAGGAATAATGCATGATGCAAACTTTTTGCACTTAATACTTGGTATCTATGTTTGTCATCATTAAAACTAGAGTTAAGGTGCTTAAATAGCCATAAATCTTTTTCAAAAGTACAAAAATAACTATGAACTATTTTTTGAAGTAAAAGTAGCCATGAACTTTTGAAAAGGATATAAAATTGTTAAGTTACTGTAGCAAACCGTTAATTTACTGTAGAAAACCCTTATTAAAAATTAATGGCGCTACAGTAACTTAACGGTTTTGCACTATTTTTAAAAATTTATGGTTACTTTTGCTCCAAAAAATAATTTATGGTTATTTTGGCACTTTTGACAAAAGTTTATAGCCATTTAAGCACCTTAACCCTTAAAACTAACCACACATCTAATAAAGGGGACATTGCATAGACATCTTAACATGATAACCATAACAGATCAAGCAACGTGTTTTGACTCCCTTGTTCACTATTGATCTGCCATCGCTCTCTCCCACAATCACTCTCATACTCTCCCACGATCTCTTCCTTGGTTTCTCTTGCACTCTCCTATGCCCTCTTCCTCTATAACTCTCACAGCACTCTTCCTCCATTTCTCTCACTTCCTCACTCTTTGTTGGTCATCACTATGCCTCGATAAGCTCCTATGGAGAATGGGTTTTATTTCTGCATCTACGGCTGTTTGGTTTCGAATATCGATAAAGGGATGAGTGTCATTTTTTGAAGAAAAAATTTTATCCCACCCACCTTAGCATGCCACATCATGGTTATTATTCCATCTCATTAGACAAATGGCGTGAACAACTGGTCAACAAAACTTAGTTAACAATCAACTAATTATATCAGTTGGTGAGGATATAAATTGCACCCAAAAAATATGTTGGGACATACAAATTGGACAAAAAAAGTGTTAGGATTAAAATTGCTCCTGCCTAAAAACGTTGGGGGGTAAATTGCCCTTTAACCCATAAAACTATGAAAGAAAACTTTCAAAAAAGTAAATTTATTTATCATTTTTAGAAATTTTAAATCATAGTATTCCCACCCCTATTTTCCCTCACTTTTTTTCTTGGTACAGACATAGAATTGGTTTCGTACGTTTTTGGAACCACTTACATCAAAGATAAAAGAAGAAACATAGAGATATCTAAAGGAAATTTATATTATTAACTAATCGCGCGCTTAGAGAGGTCGTTTTTTTTTAATTTGGGAAGCCCTAGCTTGATGATTATGTTGACTGGCTTCCTAGGTTGACAATGACGCTGCTTTGTGCTTCAATTGTATTCAAAACAAGGAGAATAATGAATAGCTACCATCCACATAATATTACACGATCCTAGTATAAGACCTTGTTCATTTTTTTTAAAGAATTAAATATATTAATTAATTAGTTAATTGTTATAATTTGACATACTCTTTCAAAATTACCCTCTGGTTCTAATAACTTCAAATAGATAAGAGAGTATTGACAGGGGTAGTTTGAGAAAAAAGTAATTAAATATGGGAGACAATGTGGATAAATGTCTTATATTTAGAACCAAATTAAATTTCTAATTAGACCTTATAATTAGAAGTGGAATGAGTATATTATTATAAACCATGAAATTTTATTTAGTTTGAAAAAACTAAGGCCACAAAATCAGATCATGCAAATATAATAAACTCTAGCACAGAATTATTGATTGTGTAGATCAGAAAGATTTTCTTGTGACATTTTTGGGTGCCATTATTCGCGAAGGGATGACACATTGGCATGTGACTAAGACGTGAGATTGGTTAAAGATAATTCATAATTTGTATCTATACTTTTTTGTCTATATATGTTTTTGGTGTGATAAAAAATTATTGGTTTAATTATTATTGCATTGCGACCAAAAGAATTGATCTCAGAAATCAGAACAACCAGAGTTTTTTTAGAGAGAGAGAGGTTCTAACAATAAAAGTGAGTGTGAGTTTTTTTCCAATGACTGAACCGGGAAACAATCCCTGAAATCATCCTCTGGATCGTCCTATGGATAGGAAAGAGGAAGATGAAAGGGACATTGATATGGTGCCAAACACATTCAAAGAAGGGGATGAAGGGAGAACAAAAATGATGATGGCTCTGAGAACTGAGGAATAGGAGGCAAGCAGAGAGAAGCAAAACGGGAAAAGTAGGAAGAAGGCTGGAATTTCATTGGAGATATTTTACTCCCACAAAGGAGTGAAGACTGCATGGAGGGTGGTGATGAAGTAAGCAGCCAGCAAGTGCACGCCACCCTCCTGTCATATAGAGAGGTGCTAAAATTAGGAGTGTTCAAATTTGGGTAATCCTAGTCCCAATGCGAGATAAATCCCGATCTCGGGTCCCTGGGATTTTCTAGTTTCTTTTTTAAAAATAAATATATTAAATAATTTTTTTTCACATTTTATTATTAAAAATAATCATTTAATAATTAATAAGATCATAATAATTATATAAATTGATCTAGAGTTTAGAAATAATGTTTATTGTTATTATGTTCATCTTTATTATTATTTTTATACCGTATATAGTCAAACTTAGGATCGCAATATATGCGGTAACTCAAACTAAAGATGTTATACAAATATTTTAAAAAAGATAACTTAATTAATAGGGGATAAGAATACAAAATTAAAAAGATACTTTAATTTATAAAATAAATAATAAATAAATAAACCCAAGATCGGGATTAAACTGAGATCATCTGATAGTCCTGGCCAAAAATAAATAAATAAACCCAGGACCGGGATTAATCTGAGATCACCTTATGGTCCTGGCTGGGACGAAAAATTCTCAAGATTAAAATTCCTGGGATTTCTTGAACAACACTAGCTACCCAAGGATAAAGCTAATAATGAAGCTGATGATGCAAAAAGGGAACAAGAAGCATGGGATGAAAGCGTTTTACGAATGGATGAAGAGAGCATCAAGAAGGCGGTTGAGGTCAAGGAGATAAACAGAGGCCCAAGCATTAAATTTACTGAAGAAGAAAAAAGGAGATTAGAGAAGTATTGGAGCAATTCACTCATAATCAAACTTCTTAGGGGTCTTTGGCATTTATGCAAATGAAAAGGTGCAACAGATGTGGGGCAGATAAGGTAAAGTAGATTTGTCCCTTATAAGTAATGGTTATAGAATTGCAACATTTTAGAGGAGGGAAGACCATGGCTAGTGCAGCAACAGTACCTTACAATCCAAACCTAGAAAAGAAATTTTAATCCATAGAATGAGCAAACAAGAGTAGCACTGTGGGTAAGACTCCCAGGACTCCCTAGAGACTATTATGATAAAAAAAAAAAAATTATCATCTGGGCAACAAAATAGGAACGGCCATAAAGGTAGATGAAATGACCTTAACAAGAGCAAGAACAATGTATGCACTAATGTGTGTGGAGGTGGATCTGATGAAGCCATTATTACCATCTTACATAATGGACGATAATAATCTGAAGATAGTGTACGAGGGCCTTCACCTTATTTGTTTCCAATGTGGAAGATTTGGACATGCAGCTGAACATTGTGCATTGAAAAAAAAAAGCATGAGACAAGCAGGTAACATCATCAGGAGAAAGCCACTACCTAAAAAGAAATAGTGTCAAAACCGGTGACGAAACACAACTATGCCTCTTAGATACTGGTTCAAGAAACAAAGAGAGGTAGACGTCCCGTCACAAAGGGGGAAGTAGAGAATGGATAGAGGAAGGAGGAAGATAAAAGCACAAAGTTAGGCAGATCCCGATTCACGGTACTAGAAGCAGAAGAGCAGAGTGAAG
>JBAGKO010000013.1:18048582-18062459 GCA_037177275.1 Acacia concinna
CATTAGACCCACTTAGACGTTTGCCAACTCCCTTAATGGGTTTACCTATTCCAGTAATGTAATTAACCACTCATTTTAAACACTTTTTGAAAGTATCACCAAAGCAAATTATCAGTATAAAAACATGGCTACACCAGACCCACTTGAACTTGACAACTTCCATAATGGGTTTACCTATCCCTAATCATAAATAACTTAAGATCCCCAACGACTATATTTAATGCCTACCATTACACTCCCCTATTTATTGTTCACTTCCCTTATTCTTAACACCCACGTACATATTCATAACAACACACTTCAAATAAATTGCTTAACTCGTTATAAACCCCTTTTTTACTGTACCACCCACAACATGCAGCAACGAATAATGGGAAGAAGATTAGCATTGGAAGATCATTAAAGAAATGCATTATGGCTGTAACAATCACTTACGCTTTCAGCAAAATTCTTTGGTTCACCTTCAGCACTCCATCCTTTATCCCATTCTCTTTTTCTCCCCGTGAGTCTCCTCTATCTCTTTCACCAAGGAAAAACAAGCATGTTGTCCTATTATAACCAAAAGGGGTAGATGGGTGATTTTACCATGATTTGCAAAACCCAAATTCCTCCTTTGAGACCTTTGTGGGTTTTTCATTTTTAATAGACTATTTTGAGTTTTTAATTTTTATATGGTATTTAAATGAGATTTTTCCTTGAAGAAATTAGGGGAAAAAATGGAGAAGGTGGATGGTAAAAATAAAAGTGGGTCAACAAGTGGAAAAAAGGTGACATGTGAAAAAGGACAAAATAAGGAGATAGTTGAACCTGTGATGGGAAGAGAGAAAAAGGGGGAAGTGAGGAAGTAAAAGGAGAAAAGGGCCTACCACAATTAAACCAAAGTGGGCCCAAGTGAATTAAAGGAAAATGACAATAGAGAGATGGAATTTGAAGTCATAAAGGGAACTGGGCCGAATTTAAAAAATGAAGGGGCAAAACAAGTTAAGGTCAGAGATTGGGAAAGCCTTTTCTCCATAGAAAATAGAAGCCAAGAATTGGAAGAGAAGGAACCACCAAACCCAAACCACTTCAAATTGGATGGGCCTTTCAGAGATAGATAAACTATTAGACGATGAAGAAGAGGCTAAACAAGACGAGAGGCTAGAAAGAAGAAGGAGTATGGCTTTGGACCGCTCATTGAATAGGAAAGCTCGGTAAGTATTTGCTCGGACTTCTTATTGAGTTCTTATATCATGTATAGTTATCATGATATTGTTTTGGAACGCTAGTGGGGCTGCGAGAAATGCTTTCCGTCAAGCCTTAAAAGAAATGATGCTCTAAAGATAGTTGTGTTAGTTGAGACCAGATGTAGTGGTGACAAGGCACAAAAAGCCATAAAGAAAATGGGATTCAGAAACTAGATTTTGGTGGAAGCTCAAGGTATGGTTGGAGGCGTATGGCTACTTTGGCAAGATGATGAAATTAAAGTTTGTACAGTTAAACCACAAAAGTAGTTACTACATGTTGATGTTGATGGGATCGGAAAGGGAAGTGATTCTTCCTAGCCATAAATGCTAGCCCACATGAACAAGAAAGGAATGAACTATAGGAGGAATTGAGAAGCTTTGCAGAAACTAACACTGCCCCGTGGAGGTTTGCGGGAGACTTTAATGATATCATATTAGATGAAGAACAGAGTAGAAAAGCTCAAGTAACCACAGGAAATGGAGAAAATTTGTAGATAATATAGATAAATGCCGGCTTACTGATCTTGGTTCAGAGGGACCTCGTTTTACATTGAGAGGGCTCATCATTTCCACAGTTAATTGATTGTATAAAATACTAGATAGAGCTCTATGTAATACGAGCTGGAGGAATATATTTGGGGAGGCATATGTAAGAGTAGGTCCCGTTATCCAATCTGATCACCACCCATTATTTATATACCTTGGAATGGGGTCCAGAAAAAATAGTGCTAGACCTTTCCACTTTGAGGTGCGTGGATTATACACACGGATTTCAAACTGATGCTAAAAGAAAAACGGAAAGGCAGCCAAGATATTGGGATAGAGTTAAAAGAATTAGAAGAAAAGCTACTACACTGGAACAAACATACCTTTGGACACATAGCCAAAAAGAAAAAAGAACTTATTAGAAGAATAGGAGCGGCTCAAAGGAAATTACAGGAAGGATACTATCATAAATTAGAAGAATTGATGATGCAATTAAACGCTGAACTGGAAGAGACTCTTAAACATGGGGAAGTCTTATGGTTACAATAGGCAAGAACAAAGTGGCTAACTGATGGGGATAGAAACACAAATTACTATCACACTAAGACCAACATTCGAAGGAGAAGGAATAGAGTGCATATGTTGAAGAATGAAGATAATGAATGGGTGGAAGATAAAGAAGAATTAATTATACCAGTCAACAAATTTTTCCAAAATCTCTTTACTAAAGACAGACAAGATAGACCATGGTTGAACAGACACCATTCATGGCCCCTAAATATCATATAAAGAGTGGACACTTGTGTGTAAGGACATCACGAATGAAGAGATCAAAGAAACCTTGTTCATAGCAGGTGGAAAAAAGCACCACGAGAAGATGGATATCTAGCAATATTCTTCCACAAAAATTGGGAAATTGTGGGGAAAAGGGTGTGTATGGTCGTAAATGCTACGTACGTGGCATGATCTAAGCAAAATAGAAGAAATTAACAAGACACTAATTACTCTCATCCCAAAGATGGACAAGCTTGATCGTGTCAACCAATTGAGACCTATTTCATTGTGTAATGATATATAAATGCCTCTCAAAGGTCATTGTGAAGAGATGGAAAAGCCTCATCCCAAAATTATCTCTCCATTTCAAGTAAGCTTTGTCCAAAGCCGAAATATTCAAGATAATATCATCATTGTTAATGAATTAGTTCATTCAATGAGAATGAAGAAAGGGGGAAAATGATGCATGGCATTAAAAATTGACATAAAAAAGGCTTATGATAGGATAAGTTGGAGTTACATCAAGAGATTGCTATGAGAGCTTCAATGCCCTAAGGTGATGATAAATAGATTGTTGAAATGCATCAGTACCAGCTCCACCAAAATCCTATGGCATGAAGAAACACTGGTGGAAATAAACCACATTAAGAGGTCTTCGTCCAGGGGATCCCTTCTCTCCATACTTGTTTGTGCTTGTCATGAAAAAACTCACACAAATTATCTTAGATAGAGTGAGAGAGAAAAAATAGAAGGGAATGAGAGTTGATAAAAAAGGACCTATCATATCACATATGATGTTTGCTAATGATTTGTTTCTTTTTACAGATGTTGATATTATAGAAATGGATGTAATATTAGATGTTTTGGAGGGGTTTGAAGATGTATCAGGACATAAAGTTAGCATTGAAAAAACACAAATATTTTTTTTTAGCTAATGTACCAGGGTGAATGAGGAAGGAAATTAGTCAAAGAGCAAATACAAATAGGTGACAAAAATTGGAAGATATCTGGGAGCCAACATAGTTTTTCCATGGAAAAGACAAGTATGCAAAGATTGTTGAGAAGATTAAAAAGCGACTAGCTAGATGGAAAGCGTCAAGTCTCTGTTTGGCGGGAAGAATAACATTAGTTAAATCCACAATTATCCCAATTGCTCTATTCCAAATGCAGCATGACCATATACCCAAAGGAGTTATAGAGAGTATAGAGAAAGAGCAAAGAAAATTCATATAGGGGGAGCAAGGAAATTAAAGGAAATGGCATGCAATCTCATGGAACACATTATGCAAACCGAAAGCTGAAGGAGGTGTGGGAATAAAGGATTTGAATGCTATGAATGAAGCACTCTTAATGAAATTGCTGTGGAGAATGAGAAACCGAGATCCTTATGGGTGCAAGTGCTGAAGAGTAAATACGGAAGAGGGGTGCAGATGGGAGAAGAGTGGATTGCCAAGGGTGCTGACTCCCAATTATGAAAAGGCATTGTGCAACAATGGGAAGGATTTCAGGAGAATATCAAACTGAGGAGGACAAAAGTATCACATAGGAACTCACAAACATGAATAGTTCACCTCAGCAAGTTCTTACAAGTAGATTCAAGGAACACAAGGAGGGGAGACTGAACATGAATGGCGCAATATATGGAAGCTCAAAGCGTCAGAGAGGATTAGAGTATTTATGCGGCAAGTAACACAAGGAGACTAGCCACTAAAGCTTTAACTGGAAAATGGAGTTCTGGATCTAGTGATTGCACAATATGTCATGAACACTGCGAAACAATCACACATGCATTAAGAGACTGCCCACAAGCATGCCTAGTCTGGAAACAATTGCTACCAAGATATAGGTACATAAATTTCTTTGAGCTAGATGGAAGAGAATGGGTTGTTAAAAATCTGGAAAGAAAAGAGAAGAGAACTGAAGATTCCATGTGGCCGTAGAAATTCACTACGACCTGCTGGTATAATTGGAGGTGGTGGAATCAAGCTGTCCATGACAAGTATTTCCAACCACCCAGAGACCCGAAAGCCTATGTACTAAAGCATCTAGAGAACTACAACAAGGAGTGGAATGATGGAATAACCACAGAAAGTTAGAAGGAGGAAGTCATATACGTTACATGGCAACCTCCAGAGAAAGAATGGGGTGAGTTGAACACCGATGGGGCGACAACAAAGGAGTACTTCTCGGGGTGTGGAGGTGTGATACGTGGTGACTGTGGAGAATGGCTTGTTGGGTTTTCATGCAAAATGCCAAAGTGTGGAAGCAAATATGCGGAAGCAAGGGGGATATTGGAAGGACTAAAACTATGCAAAGAGATGGGATTTCACAAAATTATTGTGGAAAGTGATGCTGAAGAGGTGGTGCAGGAGCTGAATAGAGACGAAAATATAATGGGACGTGGAGACGTAGCGGAACAGATTAGATGTCTAATACAAGATGATTGGCAAGTCAGATTTGTTGATGTCTACAGAGAAGGGAATCGGTGTGTGTATCATTGGCAATTCATAGGCAAATATGGAAAAGACCACCAACAAAACTAGAAAGCTTGTTGAAAGAGGATTTGGTGGGTGTTCCTGTACCTAGAAGGATCCTAGTCCAACCGCTTGGGCTTAGCCCTCATCTTACCGAAAAAAAAAAAAAAAAGTCAGAACAACCATATATAGAGTGAACTGTGAATGATTTTTGAATTTAGTTTTCAATTGTATGTTGAAAAGATTGGTGAATTAATTAATGAAGTTTAAATAACTGAGAGGTAAAGACCAATATCAGTAATAGCATCTTTCAAGGGGAGCTTGGGGTGCTATTTAATTGGTAAATATACTTTTTTGGGGGAGTTACTCATGCCTGATTACTTCTTTTTTTTATTTCGTGCGTTATCTCCATCCACCTCTTTTACACAATCTCATGTCACTTTATCTACATTTGCACCCAAAATGAAACAAATTCAATAAAAATAAATAAATAAAACACTTTGATCCCTTGCGTGACAAAAGGGCTCGTGGTTGAGAATTTGAGAATGAGAAATTTTAGATTTTGGGGCAATGTGGGTCACATGAGGATGAGGGTATAAATGAACATCAAGATTTTACTATTTCTGGCCACACAATAGTTCAAACTTCAAAATTGAAGGCCTATTTTTCTTGCAGTATATATGTAGTTTAGGAAATTATTTTTCCATTTTTAAAGTTTATGAACCAGAGTGACTTGCAATTTGACCCGGAATCTTTGCACTTTTCCTTTGATTTGGACCCAAACAATTGCTAGTATAATTATTCAAAATCAGTTGTCCGGGGTGACTGGGGACCATTCATTTGGCGTTTTAAGCGCCAACGACAGCCTCTCCATAAATTCCAGAAAGATATAGACGACATGACGTTGAGACCCAGAAAAAGAAAGCTTCTTGTTGCCTCCGGAACAAGCTCTACTGGCTGTATTGCAAGCTATGAAATGAAGTGGGAAATGGAGATGGAGGAAATCGAAGTGATTCTGGAGAAAATCTGGGACCTCCACGACAAGCTCAGCGACACAATTCATTCCATTTCTAGAACTCACTTCATCAACTCAATCAAAACCCCCCGCAAATCCCCCAACAACAAATCCTCCTCCGACGATGGCCTTGGCTTTGTTTTTGTCAAGGACTTTCGGCTCGAGGCCGACGACTCGATGATTCAGGAGGCCAAGAGTCTAAACGCCATTAGGACCGCACTCGAGAACCTCGAAGATCAGCTTGAGGTCTACCATGTGAGTTCCTTTAGCTCTTGCCCCTAGGTTTTATGTTTTATCGTTTCTAGCGGGAAATTTCAAAAACAAAAATGCGAGAAAATGAGATTCCGGTTCTGATTTACTATCATAGCTTTGAATTCGAGATCATGAAGATTCATTTAGGTTGCCTGCCCTATGCCATCGCAGGGCTCCTTCCCAATTTTGATGCGTGAATAGTGAAAACCGGAAAAAATGCCTGAATTTTGGAAGTATTCTTTGTCAAGTCTTTAAAATCACTGCTGAGAAACTGGCTGAACGAGCGTGTTGAGCTATCTTATATTTTGTCTTGAGAAGGAAGGCTTCTTACAGTTACTTGAGATTAAATTAAAAGCTGTTAACTGTTAGCAACTTTATATGGACCGAAATTGAGTTACTTGAGTGTCAGTTCAGGGTTCTTTGGGGTACCAAAAAAACACATTTTAGTGACACAAAGCCACAGGACATGGTTACAAGAATAGTGATGCAGGTTTGGGTGTGCATCGACTGTAGAACCGCCTCAACTTGGACAATGTGATTAAGCATGTCACCAGCCGATGCGTAATCAGTAGTTAACTGTCTTATAATATTTGGTATTTGAAAACTTAAACCCCTCATCTTGAGTTGTTAACTTGCTTCACTATATTTTGCTTGCATTCATACACGCATTACGCCTGGTGTTGGTTGCGTTTGACATGAATTACATGACAGTACACATTGTCCTAGGTTCACCATGTAATCTGACGAGAGAAAAGGGGAAATGAGGATTTGTGCTTATTAAAATTCGGTTGAACATTATGTGAACTTCTGTTTTTTCATACTGGATGCAAATAGACAGTTAGTTTAATGTGTTTAAATTTTTTTCCCACCACTGAACAGTTGTTAAATCAACAGCCAGTTTCCATTGGTCCAGTGCGTTAACAAAATTTTGCATAATGTATATGCTAGAATCTTCTATTCCATGAAAAGGCTAGTTTGTATGGTTACTGAAGGTGCCGCAGAAATAAAAAATTATCCGAAGTTATAATCCTTACTTATAGACATGAGTAATAGACTTGTCCATTCTCTAGTTTCTTCTGAAACCGTAGGAATTGATCATTCATTCATCAATTCGTTGCTCAGAAATGTTAGGAACTGTTTCAGCAAATCTAGAAGAAACTCAGGCCTTTAGAGACTTTTTTCACTATAAGCCCAGGTAAGTGCAGAGACAGGAAGAGGGACAAATTGAAGTGGTTTGTTGGTACGAGTCTAGTTTCCTTTGATGTGCTAGAGTTTGTTCTGTTATATTGTCAAGTTCTGAATGATTGGCTGGAGACTGTGCAGGCTTCAACCACATTGAATTTTTTATGATGAATTGTTATCAGTGTTGGATCCCTATGTGTTTTGCCGTAATCTGTGAATGGTAAAATGGACCCAATTTATTGATACTTCGTTTATCCTTTAGCTTCTTCTGGTACATTAGAAATTTTAGCTGTCTATTAATCTGTCTTGAAGGATTCTACGGGTGCTTATTGCCATTTACTATGACTTGTAGAAATGATCATTTTCTAAGTTGAATTTGTTTCAATAATTTGCAGACTATTCAAACACAACAGCGTGCTGAGAGGGATGCTGCAATTGCCCGATTAGAACAAAGCCGAATGGTTCTTGCAATGAGATTGGCAGAACATCATGGTAAGAAGTACAAAGTCATTGAAGAAGCTCTGGCTTTTGTTGGAGATGTACAGGGCACAGGCCGTGTTCTTTTGCAGGAAAACCTTTGTGGTCAACCATGCTGTCCTCCTGCTGAGAATTTTGCGGCTGATAAAGGAAAGAAATCTAATATCTTTATCAACATCTTCCTTTCAAGTGTCAGTTTTGTGAAAAAAGCCCTCAGATTGGATACTATGAGTGGAATAGTGGGCAATGCTGCCTTGGTCGCTGTTAGCATGGTTGCTATGCTACATTTTCATCACATTGCAGATCAGGAGCTTCCTCATAGGCAAGAAAATCGTCTTTACAGCAATAGAACTGGGAGAAGAAAATTTCAAGCGGACGACTCTTCTTCTAATTCACATTCCCGTAATCTGAATTTATTGCTGGCCAGGGGCTAGGCACTAAAGAAGTGCTTTTTTGCTCTCTGATCTTAGTGAATAGGTGGTCAAGTTTTCAGATATTGAAGTTTTCCCTCGCCTCCATGAATTTTTATGACATTTGAGGTTATAGTAGAGCGCTTAAGATAGGTATACTTGTACCCTATTGGTTTTAAAGTTGAGTAGCAAACGCTTGGAGAGCTTTTTAATGCTTTTGTTTGTTTTCCGTTCAAAAGCCAATACGTATATTCCATCATCCAACTTAATAGATTGTAGTCTGTTGGGTGCCCTTCCTTTTACTTGTTTTATTTATTTATTTATGTATTTTGGATGAGGGAAATGCCAGAACGAATCATTGTTGGTTCAGCTGCTGCATTCCCTCACTTGTTTGCTTAGGATACTTTCTTGTGAAGTAGATGCTTTCATGTTTGCTTTGAAAAAAATTGCCTTTGCCTTTGCAATGTTATAATTGAAGTTGTTACTTGTTTGAATGTGCTGAAATGGTATGAACCGCTGCTTGAGATTTTCGCCCTCCATCCATCCCTTTTTAGCGATTTGAATTTAAATTTACACGTCAATAATGACATAGTCTGCTGTATGCTTGATTTCCACATCACTAGTGTCCCTTTGGGGACGTCCGATAAAATTGGATTTCTTCATTGTACGAGGTGGTCTGTAACCAACCTACTTTGTTTTAATGCACGAATCAATGTGTCTCTTTTAATGCCCGAAGAAAAATTTTGGGTCAGTATCGTGTATATTAGGAAGATGTTGATTCCAATTTACTGATATGGTGCTGCGTTAATAACGGGGGAAAAAGCAAGGAGAAAACTATAAAAAGAAAAATTCAGTCTTTGGATTCATCATTGCAAATGGAGCATCATAATTGTTTGGGCCAACATTAAACATAAAAACTTGAGGCTTCGGCCTGTGAGACATTTGATTCCTGTTCCTCAATTTTTATGTTAAGAAATGATACCTTGTACCAAGAGAGAGAAAATAAACGAAGGGAAACCCTTGTACATTTGGGTTATATCATATTATCATCTGGGACTGTTGTGTCGAATCTGTTAAGATACTTTTGGTCAAAAAGTCCATTAATACGTTATTGATTTCTTTTTGGGCCTGCTATTGTTGTTCTTTCTATCCATGTCCGTGCAATACTTTGGTCCATTAGCTGAATGGACCTTTACTCGGAACCAATGTTGCTTTCGCGGCTGCTGACAGATTGTCCATAATGTGGTTTAAGCAAGTACCTATAATGTCCAGCTTCTTGGTAGTTGACCTGTTTCCTAAAATATATGCATTTTTTAATAATTTGTAAAGGTTTATGAATTCTTTTATTGAGAATGCAATTTTTCCTACCAATTGGAATGCTTGGTTGCATCATATACATGTATTACAAATTGACAACAATATAAAAAGGCCTCTCTTTGCAGTTTCGCATTTTGACAAAAAGAGGATCCCTTTTGGATGAACTAGAAAATAATTTATGATGCTGAAAATTTGGGTGGAAACGATGGCTCTGTGAACACCAGTTAGTTCCATTTTGTTTTCACCACGTTCTTAAAAAAATGGATCGAACTGGTGTTAATCGAATTGCTTCACATTGGGATTTCCCGCAGACGTGGATGGGTCGAACTTTTAGTCAAAACACGATTTGAGGAAATTAAAAATGTCAAAACGAGAGAAATGCCGGAAAGTTCCTTTTTCTATCTGCAAATATGTGTTTTCCTGTTAGCTTGTTGACCTTCATGCATTTTAGAGGTTTAATCATAAAAGAAAAAAGGCGAGAAGAAGGAAGTAAAAAAGCAGCATAAGAAGTTTGAAGCCATAATTAGCACTCGTGATATAATTGAGCTGCGTCTAAACACTTGCTTTGACTTCCCAAAGGATGGATGGATACCCACATTAATTGCATGCAACGAACAAAACCACACAAACACGCAAATATTATGTATAGAATTAAGCACTCAGGTGTTGTTGATGGACGGCCAGAAAACACATCAACCCTTTACTGTCCAACTTTTCCTCATCATTCTCCAAATTGCGCTGTTCCTTTTCCCCTCCCGTCGGCTGTAACAAAACTTTTGCTTTTCATACTTTAATTTAATGATATCCCTAGGCCCCTCGAAAGATATTGTGTCTAGATCGGGAGGCGTCAGGGGCATATAAAGCTAATAGGTCAGCTTGCGAAGGTATACAGTTTATTACCCCAATCCCCATCAACTAATTTAATTAGTTGTGAATTCAAACTCTACTTCTTCTACCTAGGGACGGCCCGACCTTAACATTTAATCACAGGATTAGTTATTCACGATTGAAAGTATATTATGAGATTGTCAAAGAGAACGAGCGAGATATCAACGTCAAATCTTTCCCTGTCTCTCTCTAGGCCTGTCGGTTTGCAAGAAAAGCTGTGCGTTTTTCTTGCTAATTGACAGTGGAAAGTATAACAAATTAGTCATTCATATTTTCACGCTGGCTGTCCTTTTCGAATCCAAGTTTCGTTTTGGTCTGTGAAAAACGATGGATCACTGTCGATTCACCAATATATTTTGTCTTCTCTTCCCTTCTCTGATGCATTTGGGAAGACCTTGGTGAGGAGGGCCCCATTTTGAAATATACATATTTTAGAGTCAGATGTGTGGATTTTGCTTTGAAAACGTACACATTAGAAGGGATCTTCAAATTTAGTCTCATATTGTATTTTGGGTACATAATCTAGGAGTTATGAAATTACGACCATATGTTGATCCGTGTTTTGGAAATAACAGAATCTTTGTCCTGATTTTTTGAGAGAGAGAGAGGGTATAAAAGTAAATGAAGGCGTATGATGAAAGGTAGTGAGGGGGAAATGCAAGTTCGCACTTGCATTGATGTCGGTGGGTGAGGTGGGGGCAGTGTATCAGGGTCAGTGGGGTTCTACGGACAGGATCACGCCACGCGTTCCACGATAAGCGCCCTCATCATTTCCACGTACTAACCCTAACTCCATCCCTATTGAAGCCATGTGACCTGTGATGTGAGTCTGAGGCTAAGCCTCCATTCTTCTGCTATTTGCTTTTGATTTGAATGAGCCAATCTCCAAATCTACCCTTAACATATTTTTCGTGTCCATGTCCCATCACAATAAATGTTTTTTTTTTCAAATGCTGTATACCAGTTTTTAAAACTACCAAAAAAATGTTACCATCGTTAAGTCAACTGATTGTTTAGTAAATGTAATGTTTAATCTAGCTATGCTCCTAAACCAGTTTGTTGTTTGTGGAGTGTTCTACAAGACATATATTATAAGTAACTTAATTTCTAAAAATGATGCTATATAAATTAAACAAGTTGCCACCCAAACACACCTTTGGCCGAAGGAACGTACATAGAGTAATAGTAATAGAGACAGGTAGGCATGATCAGTGGAGTGAATATGATACATCGAGAGTAACTTCCATTCTTCAATTCCACACCTATAACATGCCCTTCCTCCGTCATTTGCCTCCCACCTCATCTATTTTCATTTTTTTAGAGCTTGTTCCTTACAAGAGATTACAAGAGATTTAGGGGCGTTTAGATTTACTTTTGTAGAATAGTTTTTAAAATAAATCATGGTTTTCAGAACAGATTTTTTAGAATAGCTTTTGTGAAAATTTAAGTTTGGATAAAATGGGAATGTTTGGGTAAGAATAACTTTTACAGATTCCGAAGTAAGTATGTGAGAGGAGTTTTGTCTCCATTTACGTAAATCATGGTTTCATAATTGAAAAGTATAAAAAATTTAATTCTAGAAATTATAGTTTGAAACCTGACTTTTTGTCAAACCATAGTTTTCAAATGGTATATGGTGTTTAGTAATTTTCACTAAACCATGGTTTGAAACTAAAGTTTTCACCAAACCATGACGCCAAACAGGCCTTTAAATTTATACTTTTATAAGTTAAAAATTTTAAATTATTTTTCATACTTTTTTATATTATATTTTCTCTTTATTAAAATTTTATAACCCCACTTTTTCAATTTCTTTAAATTCAACTCCTAAAATTTTTATTTTCCCTCTCTTCCCCTCATAACAAACAGCACCTATTCTTTGCAAATTGAGCTGATTCATTCTATTAAACATATGACTCATGCCTTCTCTGTTCCAAGACAATTTTTATTTTATGATCTCCTCAATTTCAAATTTAATTAATTTTAGTTATAAATAGAACCCAGAAATAACGTGAGTTGATAGTGTGAGGTATTTACTAAAGACTCTGTAGGGCATGAAACAAAATAGCGTCTTCAAGCATAGAACTTTAATTATAAATTATTTTGATATTTGCGCACCATTTTTCTATCGAATGGCGTAGAAATTAAGTTCTTTTTTTTAAAAAAAAACATATTTTCCACTTTCCACATCAGTAGTTACACACACTAGTTGCTGTGGAGATGAATGACTTCCCATAGTTATTGGGTGTGGAATGACTTCCCATAGTTATTGTGTGTGTTTGGCAAGTCGATTTAGGGGTTTAATTATGCTTTCAAATGAGTTTACTTTTAGATTAGAGCAATGGCACGTTTGGAATGGCGATAAGACTGACATGATTTAAGGCTGAAAAGTTGGCAATTGCTTAAGCACCACATTGGATGCTTAAAGGATACAAGGGGTAGGTCAGAAGTAAAATAATGGTCAAATATTCATTAAATGCAATTTAAAAAACCCACACCTACTATTTCTCTGCCTTCTCCCCCCCCAAACAACGACACACCACACGCACACTTGAGGCATGACTGCAGAAGCCTCCACCGTCGGCCACCATTTTCAGCGTCAGTGGCCGACTTTGAAGCCACAACCTTCTCCGGCTCCTCCCCCACAAAGCTTGATGGCCAAGAACAGCAGACCATCGCGCAAGAAGGGGAGCAAGTGGAGCAGCCGTGCAATCGACAGTGAACATGATTTTGACCTCTAAACACCGCTAGTGGTTAGTGCTAGGAGGTGGATCCACGCATTGTCAGGCTCGTTGGTTGTGATCGATTTCTTTTCTAGTCTCCGGCGTCGTCTCTAGTTTGCTACTTGATAGATCCGTTGCACAGGTCTCATAATTTCAAAGCAATTGTGTGTCTTCACTTAAAAAAAAAAATTGAAACGATGGTCTTGCTAGTTTGAACTAGCTCTCTTTTTTGTTCGTTTTCTGCATCCAAATTGTGAATTACTGTGATTTTTTTAATATCTTTTTCAGTTTCACTGGCGTTATCGTTCAAGGCTTAAAGCGTGTGTATTCATCCTTCTGCTCTATGTTGTTTAGTGGCATGTGTTTAGTCTGTTTTTTTACTATGTAATATGACCGGAATATAATGAGCCCGCCGACATTGGAGTTCCTCATATTCATGAATTTGCCATCAGTGTGTAAATCAATTTTTGAAGTTTTTTTTATTTCCTATCCTCGAAACCAGACAACATGAAGAATTAGTGGCCAGTTTTGTTCCATCAATTCCAAATATTTTAACTATTTGATGCCTAAAATCTATGAGTGCCCTGTCCAGTTGACTGTTATCGATGGTTTTGTGAATCTATATATCCACATGTTACCGGTACATTGAATTT
>JBAGKO010000013.1:18089271-18105528 GCA_037177275.1 Acacia concinna
GATATTTATTTGTCTTTTTTCCTATTTTATAAATTAAAATTTATAATTTTTTCTATGTTTTAGTTACGAATAATGTAGATTTGATTTTAAGAGTTTAAATTTAGTTATTGTTTCCGTTTAACTTGCTGTAAATTTACAAGTTTCAAGTAGTATAAAAGATTGGCATTCCATTCCTACCAAGACTATGATAAAAAAAAAGGTTAATTAATGATATTGTGCTCTTAATTAGGTTGGAAAAAACCATTTCGAAATTGTTTCAATCTAAGAAAAGTAAATTATTAAAAATAAACTTTAATTGAAATAAACAAAGTGAAAATTGATTCTATTTAAGGAATTTAGATTTTAGGATCACTTCTCCCCTCTATACTTTATAAGACCAATTAATTCATTCTTAACTAATTTCAATGAAAAATTATGTGTTTGCCTAAGATTCACAAATATTGGAAAAACTCTCTCAAGTCAAAACTAACATTTATTAACATCCAATTTCAAAGAACTCATTCAATCTCTTACAAGAAACTAATGATTTTATCAGTGTTCTTCAATGTTATAATAACATTTATTAACATCCAATCTTATAATAACAATGTTAGGTCAATAAGTAAATCTTTTTCCTACTAACACACTATCCATTCAAACATAAATTTCAAAACTAGAATGATTTTATCAGTGTTCTTCAAGTAAAATAATCTCTCTCAAGCATCATTTAACTCAACAAATCAACCAAATGGTGATAAATCACTTATAAACATTAAACACATAATAAAATCAACACATAATACTTCATCTAGAAAAGAATAATTATAAAGTCTTAATCCATATATATCGCTTTAAAGCAATCATAGAACAAAAGAGTTTAGTTGCTTATGATAAAAGAATAGCTACAACTATTGAGAATTATCACAGCTATGTTAGTGAATAACTAAAGAAATGGAGGAAGAGTGAGAAAAACCAAGGATTTTGGCTCCAAACTCCTTCAAGACTTCAAACCCTAGCCCCCAAATCTCCAAGAAAACACAAACCCTAACACACAAGTGAAGAGGAAGCCTTTGAAAGTCAGAATCCGTCAAGTTTTGGCCTATCTCAAGGTTTTATACTTGGGTTTTCAGCTCATTTTTCAAGACGCACAACATCAGTTTCGCACAGTCGCTGTCAATTTGCTATAATAAATGCCACAGTAAGACATGTCAAAAGCAACACTATTTTGCGTGTTTTCGCTGTGGCAATTGGCTACAGCAAATCCACGGCCAACGAGTAGATAGAAAGGTCATCTTTTGAGGTAGTTTTGTCATAACTTGGCTGCAACAATTCCATGGCTAATGCATGCTTTTCTTTCATATTGCTCTTCTAGATCATCTTCTTACTTTCTCTCCTTCTCTCACATTTCTCATGCTCCTTGAAGGCTTTCACCACTTGTCATCTTCCACCTATATGGAAGGCAAATGTATGAATTCTTAAACTTTCACCTAATAATCACATTCGTCCTCATTTGCTTCATAATTCACCACAAATTGATGTTTCCCCTTATCTCATCACTTTTTCTTCTTTAATCACGACTTATTTATAATTGGACTTATGGATAAGTCAGATTGTGTATGTTTGGATTGACGGTAGCATAAGTGACTTATGTAAAAATAAAATGTGTTTGGTTGATATGTTAAAAAGTAACTTATTGTGGTAAATGAATGAAAGGGACATGAATATTAGTGAATATTATATATATATATATTGTAAAACTTAAAATTATACCAGGAAAAAAAATTAATTTTAACAAAAGTTAAAAATAAAAGCTTAAAATATATAATTAATAACAACATTAAATGATTAAAAATGCATATAAATTTGAAAGCAAAGAAATGTAAAACTTCTTATGGAATAAATTACATTACTAATCTCCAGCTCTAATTATCAGACCTAGTTCACTTTTTTCGCTTCTTTAATCTCTCAAAAAAAATCAACTGGGTCTTATAATTAGGACTTGAGGGGGTCTTATAATTAGGACTTGAGGGAGTCTTATTACATGTAAATATATTGTGATATTTATACTACCTCCAGTTCTAATTATAAGACTTAATTGATTTTTTTGCTTCCTTAATCTCTCTAAAAAAACCAACTGGATCTTATAATTAGGACTGAAAGAAGTCTTATATATTACATGTAAATATATTATGATCAATTTTAATGCTTTAAAATGATATAATTAGATTTTTTATGATTCTCTAAAAAAGTCAATTGAATATTATAATTAAGGCCGAAAAGAGTAAATTATAACATTCACATAAAAATAAAAAATAAAAAAGGTCAAAATGCCCAAATAAGTAAAGATTTTTTGCTTATAGATATAAGATTTTAAAGTAAATAAGTCCAATAATTTTATTTTTTTCCTAAACATCTCAACAAGATGTCTCAATACAAAACGTCCGATTAAGCCCAAAAATATCCGATTATGCACCCATACTGCAATCCCAAACACACTGCATATCTTAAGAGATTAAATTTACTTATTTATAAAATTTAATACAAGATTAAATATGAACCATTTATTATTTTAATCTAAAGTTGGATATAGCTAGAATTATGAGTAGAAAATATAATGATACTAAGTGCTGGATGTAATGGTAATTATGAAGGGACAAGTGTACGGTTTCAATAAGTTCTAAACGTGTTTTTCGAATTCCCCCCTTGGGCAATCATACAATCATATTGTTGATGCGATGATTTACACTTGGGAATCCAAATTTTCTCTGAATAATAGAGCAAAATGGGAGGAAACATAATTTGGGAGTTTGGATCTTCCAAAGTACTATACTGCTATTTTTTTAATTATAGAAACTTTGTAATAAGTAAAAATGGAGTACTTTGAGTAGGAGGGGGAATAAAAGATAGTGGATTCATACATACTTTTACTTTTTATGCAAGACCTGAAATTGCTATCATCTTCAAAACTCTAATCCAATGATTTAAGAATAAAGCTGGCCAAAATGGGTTTGGTCGTCACAGACATACAGAATAATGTCTGGTTTGCCACCACCCTCTCTGTTTTTTTTTTTGGGGAAGAAAAAAGGGTAAGAAAACAAGTAGGAAAAACCAAAAACCAAAGAAAGATATGAAGGGAGGCTAGACCCAGAAAATAAGGGATATCTGGTAAATGAAAAAAAAAACTCAACTGCAACAAAAAACATGTCTTGTGAAAGCAAAGCTCACTAATGATAATTAATTTGTACAAATATGCACAGAGAATCCAATATGGCCAAAGTGACATAAACTTTAATTTATTCGTATACTATACTTACTGAGCTGAAAACTCCCTTATTCTTATTGCCAAACATGTGATTTTCTTTATATCCTGTCTCCCCCAAACAAATGAATAATATGTCTTATGATTCCTGTTCCTAACTTTCTATATCATTCATTATTCTCTGCATAACATTATATTCAAAACTCTCAGTGGGCTTCATATTATCATTTAAAGATTAAAAATTCACTAGTCATCTGTACGTCCAGCTCACAATGAGATAAGCATCGACTTTAATTTAAGTGGCGACACGTAAAATTGCACTGTTTAGATTCATTGATTGATCAGTGCAGTGATTAATGCTAGTTATTTATGTCTTCACGTACGGTTTTTGTGTGGTTTTTGTCTTCAGAAAAAGAGACAAGACTGGAAGTACATATGCAAGTGAGATTAGGTAGTTAGTTTTACAACCTAATATGAACCAGATTTTCAGGGGCCATGCCCCTTGCACCCACTCGTGGGCACGACCAATATACAAGATTTTTTATTTTTTCTTTTCATTTAATGAAATGAAAAGCCAGCCTAATTCATTGTTTATGAAAATACAATATCATACATATATATATAGGGGTATGCATGTTGGACACGTAAAGTTGTGAATAAGTTAATGAGATATTCAGTAGAGAGCCATGAAAAGAAACAATATTATACATACAGGACATGGGTCATGACACTGTCTTTTAGATAGTTCACTACATTATTAATTATTATGAATTTTTAATTAACTCTTTAAGTAATGCTTCCTGGGTTGGCTTCTTCTCAGCATATATATAGCTGATGAATTAATATTATATATATATATAATATAGATATTGGCATTCCTAGGCTTTCTTGTCCGTTAATTTTTTTGTAAGTTTGCTGGTTTAGCTTTAAAGGTCAACAATGAGACATAGAAGGTCTAAATACGTTGACGTATATATATGATTCTTTCAAATGATAAGACTATAATTGTAATTGATCGGCGAGTTATTACGATGCTCAAGGTATGACCAGGAAAATGTTCACTTAATTTTAGCATAAAATAATTTAGCTCACTCGAACCGATTACTATTTAATTTTGTGTGTGATTGATCTTATATATTTAGCTTAATGATCTCAACCATGCTTCGTAACATTGAATGAATAATTTTATGAATTTGGTAAACAAAATGAAGTTTACATAACAAACTTTACACACACACACGTATAAATTATTATAGCTTTATGGTTCAAATGCTATAAAAAGCATTTTTCCTCCAAAGTTTCTATTTCATTCCAAAGTTTATTCCTTTTTTTTTTTTTGGGCCAACAAAAACTTAGCCTGACATGTCCTCAATGATTTAAAAAAATGCTCAGTATGATTTCCTTGTCTCGCTGTGCTAACCTCACCAACGGATCTATCCTACGTGGCCTAATTTTTGAATGAATGTTTTCTGAATTTTTAATAGTTTAGCGTTGGTTGTTTGGGTTCTCTTAATATTCAAAATAATTGATTCAATTTAACCATCTTATTTTTTCTGTGACTCTCTAATTAAAAGGCTCTATTTTATGCTGTCCTTGACTCTGCAAATACAATCTTAAAGCAATGTGGTTCTAATCCTGTAGCATAATTTAATGAAAAACGCCCGACCAATGGTGTCTCTGTTTTTAGTTTACAGAATACTCCCCATAATACTTAATAT
The DNA here is from genome assembly GCA_037177275.1 of Acacia concinna. Classification (NCBI taxonomy): domain Eukaryota; kingdom Viridiplantae; phylum Streptophyta; class Magnoliopsida; order Fabales; family Fabaceae; genus Acacia; species Acacia concinna. Next base: position 18,094,228 of record JBAGKO010000013.1, read on the forward strand.
AAAACATAATTAAAGATTCCATCTTAGTTCTAAATATAAAAAATAGTTTTTATGTTTGTGTAATTTACCCTCATTGATACTACATCTTATTCTAAATATAAGATCCATATGAAGTTTTTAGTATTAAAAAAACTGATTAAATTACTTAAAATCAATAAATATTTTTTTTTCTTAAATTATTTTGTTTAACTTATAAACTAATGATATACATTATTCATATATGATATGATTAAGTATCTTATTTACTTTACTTAATTTCTAAAAAAAATAAATTGAATGTTATATTTAGGACAATACTCCCTCCATTTCTATATAACAACACCATGTATTACGTATTTATACTGTGAGTTGTTTGTGCTGATGTTGTGAATTACAAAACTCGTGTTATGAAAAATTCAGTGACATATTCACAATTACCCCAAAAAAATACAAAACAAAATGATTTAGAATTTTCTGATTTCATTGTACTGAATTAATATTTCTTTATTTCACTTGTATTTTTTTTAATTTTTTTAAAATAAATTAAGTAAAATATATTTTATATCCTTGATATAAGAGAATACATTACCATAGAGGAAGGGAAGGGCACGAGAGCCCATTAATGCATTAAAAGGATATTTGCATGAAAATCAATGCTAAATCTCATGAATTGATCCTCTGAAACTAAAAAGAATATAAAAGAAAATGTGGAAGAAACATATGGCCAGCTTTAGAATATTGAAGGGCAGCCGATAAGTTTGACCCTTCGACCACAACTTTATGAGCCTACGAAAGCCTTCATTCATAGGCTCCTACCACTTCTTAAATCCTAATTAACATACAACTAATAGTTATAAATATAGCAGGCATCAGCTATTCTCTCTCTCTCTCTCTCTCTCAATTAATGTCCTTGTCTCCTGTCTTCATTTGCCCCTCTAGTTTATTCCAAGGACCTAAATAAAAAATAATAATAATATTGCAAGTTGGGAATTGGAAATGGGATTCGACTGTCCTCTCTCTTTTTACTCTTGTTTTTGTCTTGAGCTGTACCATTTATATAATACTAAAACTAATCAATTTAAACAGTATTGTGACGGGGACACAAGTGGAAAAGGTTAAAATCAGCCAACACTAATTTTGGGTTTTGGCATTCACCCCAGCCTGCTACAATGCTACAACCTTTTTATTTCAAAAACAATATTTTGACCATTTCTCAAGCCGACTCTTGCTTATAGAGAAACTGCTTTTGATTTCATGTTCGACTAAATCCTGGGCAGGCCATTATGTCCCACAGTATATAAATGGGCTGAGAGTCCTCATCAAATAGGGCCTACAGCGGGCCCAAGTGTATATGGATGCAGTCATCATAAGGGACAAGTCTCTGCTGAAGTTTTTGTTGGTTCTATTAGTTCTTTTCTGCTGTCCTATCTGGATCTGTTACGCAGGCCTCAGTGGTTACGACAAAATTGAAAATCATTTCAACACGATAGCATATGGCTGAGTTAACTTTTTTTTTTTTTAATGGAAGATTAAAGCAACAAAATAAATTATTTAATTATACTATATGTTATGTAATATTGGATTATATATTATTTTATAAGCTAAATAAAATAATTTAGAGAAAAAATAATAAATATAAATATTTTAAAGTAACTTAATTAACTTTTTTAAAATTTTTTAAGAACATTCAACTCGAACTTATATTATATTTATGAACGAAGGTTATCATATTTTTTATCAAACTAATATCTAAATGTCACTCATTTTTTTGAACACAGATATATGGAAAAGCTCTCGTTGAATCATGCATGGTGAAAGGGAACAGGGGATTGCTAAAAAAAAATTGTTCTCTTATGGTAGGAGAAGAAAAGGAAAGAAAGAGACACGTTCAATTTTATTTTGAAAAAAAAAAATTCATATAAAAATTTTCAATCCAGCTTACTCTTTTAATTCAATTAAACCTAGTAACCTACACCCCTGGTTTCTATTTAAAGGAAAAAAATTACTAGTCTGATTCATAATGTTGTCTAATTTAGAGGGAAAATTTACTAGTTTAAAGGTAGTTATTATAACATTAAATATGTAAAGAATTTGAGAAACTTTCTAAATCTGCCTTAACGAAAGTCAATATACTGCATTAAATTGGATTTATGTTTTGAGCCACGGTCAAACTTATATTGTATACCATACAAAAACCTAATGCTCACGTACCCATCAAACTACTTTTGCCAATTCATGTCGTAAACTTACTTCCGTTTTGTCTATACATTTTTAGTGTACCTTCTTTATTTGCTAACCCGGGGAATACAGAATCTATTAGAAGTCATTTAATAGAAATATTAAACACTTTTTTTTTTTTACCTGAAAGAAATATTAAACACTTCACATCTTGTAATTTATCTTTTACATAGAAACAGATAATCATTTATAACAGAAACATATATACGATAGAAATGCATGAACGTCTTAGCATGCCTTTTCATTTATGTTCTATTAATTCTCACCACATGCGTTGTCACAACATGAGACTCAATTGAATTCCCAACCCCTTTCTTTTTCTTCCGATCTGCCAGAGACAAGTGACCCTACAACTACGAAAACGATTTTCACACTACCTTCAATAATCTTTTCAACCTAAAAAACGACATGAAATGTGAATTTTTACAGTGGAGAGTGAAAACCACTCACCACCTTCATCCTAAAAGGTATTCCCCTTGGTCCTTAATGTAAAACTAATCTTGCAGTTCAAATTACATTAAGGACTAGAAGGGCACAATGCAGTTAATTTTTTTTCCCTTTTGAATTACACAATTACTTCAAATTCAGTCAATTCACAGGCATCAAAACCACATGGATGTTTGATGATATCAAAGCGGGTTAAGAATTTAGGCATACGTTTTCATGAGGCCCCGGAGGAAGGGGAGGAAGGTAAGTTAACAATACACGAGAAGGAAAAACAATGTTAACAATACGCGAGACGGAAAAACAATGTTATGCGATGCCCCATCCAAATCTTTAACTGGAGGAGCCATAATCAATTCAGGATTGAAGGTAACAAATATTCATTACACAGATCTCCCTCACACACATCATCTCAGGTCTCTTAGCCCATGGCATATTTCTGAGTCCAGCTTCTTGCAGTTGTCTCATACTTGTTTCGGTCTGTCTTGTACATGTGGGCGATTTCTGGGACCAAAGGATCATCAGGATTTGGGTCGGTCAACAGGGAACAGATTGAGAGCAACACCTGAAGAAAGCAGTGATGAGTTGCAATTCCTAAACGTAAACGAAGCAGGATATTGATGATGCATAAAAACCTGACTACATAAAATAAATTTATGTTTTTGAACATTACAGTGCGATGAAACCCATTCAGAATGAAATGGACTTGGCCTATATCATATGAACTGTCACTAAAAAATTGTAGAATCCGAGTTGGTAGAAGAATTTCTTTGGAAACTTTGAAAAAAATGTTTTCTATGGAATGGAAATTTCTTCCACATTATCTGAAACAAAAAGGATACAAACCTTCGAAATTGTTAGAGCAGGGCTCCACTGCTCCTTCAGTATGTCAAGGCAAATGCTTCCATTGCTATTAATATTTGGGTGGAATACCTTTGTCCTAAATGCAACCTGCAAGATGTAAATAAAAGATCAATCTAAACCGTAATTCATAACTATTTTTACATACTGAAGGAAGCAGTATACAAATTTTTAAAGAAAATGAAGCATGCAACTTGAATCCAAAAGAGAACATCTTTCTCAAATTTTAGATTGAGTCATAAATGACATGCTTCTTCCAAGCACCCCAAACAAAGAATTCTATCTTGTTGGGGAATTGGTGTTCTAATGACAAAAATGTTGGGTTTAAAATTCATATGCCCGACAAAGGAGGCAAAATACAAATTAAATGTAAGAAGAATACGATCATGAAGTAAAACTGAACTAGCGAACATGTAAAGACAGTGAAGAAGGAAACAAGAAAAGAAATACAACAATAGATCAGCGAATGAATACAAACCTTTGGTGGCTTGAAGGGATAATCTGGAGGAAAATGAATTGTAACTAGGAAAACACCTCCAGCATAAGGACTGTCTGGAGGGCCCATAATTGTTGCTTGCCAATGAAACATGTCTTCAGCAACAGGACCTTCAATGTTTAGAAATAAATGATGACACACAATGTAAGAACATGTGAAAAAGAAGGTCAACAAAGCTATAAGTTACACAAAGCCAACATCAAACAGTAACTGAAACATCTCATGCCGTTGGTTAGCAGATTGTTTGCTTTTATAAGTTAGAAAGTCAAAGTTCCAGTAGTTTTAGCTGACTGCAGAGAGGATCTAAGTATGCATGATTACTGCCACCCTGCTTAGCTTGGGTAGTAAGCACACATTTTGTCCTAGGTTTAAGTTGTAGTAACAAGCAACGACTTTTCAAAGCATTTTAGAAAAAAGCAATTATATGACCCTTGGTTCATCTGGTGGGGGCCTTGTGCATTGGACCACCCAATTATTCCCTCATTTAAAAAACTCACTAAAATTTGAAGACCCCTCATATTACTAAAATGCCAAAGATAAAAAAGAGAACCCGATTACAAAAGAGACTTCAGTTTAATTCTCGCCCCCATCCTCATGCCATAACCAAAGTGCAAAAAGATCCCAAAAGAGTAATAAAAAGAATAGCATAAAATACCAATATCACAAATATGGCCGATTGATCACAATAACGGTAGCATGGTTGGATGGCGATATGGAAAAATAAAACATTACTCAGCCATAAGCAGAAAAAAGGAATTCATAACTGCAAAATCTAGTAAGAAGATCAAATGCATACTAGGCAGAGCAATAGCTGAGAGACTGAGAGGCATGACATGGTTTACTGAAAAAGGCAAAGATGACTTCAAATAAAAGGCACATGCCACCAATTAAGAAGCAATAACACCAAATATACTATTACATTCCCCAAAAATGAGTTGTTAACCAGCTTTAATTATTCAGCAAGCCACGTATAACCCCAGTTGCAAGATCAAGTAATCTTCGTAACATACAAACTTCAATTTAAAGTGAAGCATACGAACTCGTTCGATTTCAGTGCCATTTACGCAGCTTTGGCTTTATCAGGTTATGCTCCATGAACCCATAACCCAAAGGTTAAAAAGAAAGAAAGAACCCAGAACCCCCGTTTACAAATATTGTCCTGATTGTAAGAAGGATCCACAATCGGCGGTAAGTCCCAAAATATTCTTAACTTATCATTTCCATGTCGACAGAATCAATCGAAACCAGATGCAATCAGAAATGTCAGACAGAAAGCAACTTGCGCGCGCATCGTTACAAAATTAAAATTACAGCCACCGAATATAACTAGCACCAATTTTTTCTTTCTAAACAAAAGTGTGAAACCCAAGCATGAGCCAAACAATCCAGGAAATTACGAGAACGAAAAATCAAAATGAGAGTACTAGGCCAGAAGCATTGAGAAGTGCAATACCGGCGCTGCAGGATGTGGGAGGATCCTTCTGCAAATCCTTGAGTTCCTTCAAGATCCGCTTGGAGGCCATCACGAAACCTACACAAGAATGTGAAATCGTTTCAGATCAAGGCCTACGCTACGCTTACACACACAGAAGCGCATAACATTTACGGAGCACCAGGAACCACGAGAATATTTTTGTAGCGAGGGATGTACAATCTTACCTGAAAGAAAACCGTGAGATCCTCCTCAGGCCTTCGGATTTGGGATCGGATTTGTGAGGGAGGAGGAGGAGAGAAACCAGGAGAAAAATGAAAACGGAAGGCGAAGGAAGGTGACTTTTATAAATGTCTGGGGCGGCTTCGGAATCGATCCCCTCTCTTTCTCTGATTGATTTGCATTGTTGCTTGACTTGCTTTTCTCCTTAATTATTAGTGTTGTTTATAATATTATTATTCGATTGTTTCGATTTATTTATTATTTATAATTATTTCCTCTTCGCAGGAGTAGGTCCCTACTTGGCGTTTTCTGTACGAAATCCCTCCCTTTTTCTCTCTCATCCCGAAAGAAGCCGCCGAAAAGGAACGGCGGTGGTCTCAACCCTCCTCACGACGTCATTGACATCGTGATTTCGAGCGTCCTAGCTCTGTGCTTTTTTTTTTTTATTATTATTATTTGGTCAAAGTTTAACGTTGCATTTGATTTTTAGTTAGACCAGATGTTGATGTAATTTTCTTTTATCTATTTATTACTTCTTTTTCATTTTTCTTTTTGATAATGGATTAATAACATGGTCATAAATTTTTTTTAACTTGAAACAACATATCTGAATTGAAATATATTATTAATAGAAATTGAATATCTATGTATTAGTAACAACTGATAAAAATAAAATAATTCATCAACAGCTGTAATTTAAGTTCTTTTTATATGTTGCTACTTGGCTTTAAGTAGTCCACGTCTCAAAAGCGTTACTTTGGCGAAACACCGGACTGTCATTGGCTAATTCCTAATTGCTTTAAATTCTTTTAAATTTCAATTTGGTATTTACTTTTTGGGGAAATCAAAAAATCTTTTGTCCCCTCATGGCTCAGGACAAGAGTAGTAAAATAAAATACGAGAATATTTAGAGTTAAATTCATTCTAATACTGACAGATAGGGGAAAAAACTGAGTTTGGAAGTTGATTAACTTATAACCCTTGATAATGTGAGTTCCAAATGAGGCAAATACAACGCAAGCCCCTTTTTTTTTGGTTTAAGCTTACATTATTACGATTACATAAAGACGAACAGGATGATTTGTTAATTGGAATTACAATCTTCGTCAATCTAATTCGGCAAATATGGCAGGAATATAGATTTGTACAAGGGACGAATAATGCGTCCAAATTCAGTTATGAATCAATGAAGTATCTCATTTGATTACTTCCGCAAGTTTTGTGTCGTCGTTCTCTCAACAGAACCAACGACGCAAGCTTCCTTTGACATCTTCGTCTACATTTTTGCTGACCCGAATATTTTCATCTCTGCTTTAGCCATCATTTTAGTAAAACAGAGCACCTACCCATGCATTGACTTGCGTGGACAAATTCAAATACCTTTGATCGTGTTCACCGTTTACATGTAGTTTTGAGTTGGATATATCGTTTGGTCGTGATTTCAGAATTAAATAAGTTGGATGTCACGTGTGTCGTCAAAAAGTTGATCATCCTTCATTTATGTTAATCTCTTCCTCGTGGAATAGTTGGCAAGATATTTTCACAGTGATAAAAAGCTTTTGCCATGCTTTCAGTTATGACTCACAATAGTGATTGTGTTATAAATATTACGTATGATGTTTATTAACTCATATCTTAGTCAATATTTAATATTTTCTTTATTTATATTTATATTTAATACTTTCTTTATCTATAAATATCTTCAACAATCTTAATCATCAAATTTGATAAAGATTATTTGACCTTAGTATCTATTTTTTTGCCTATAAATAGAGGCATATAAAGCATTGTATGGACACTAGGTGAATGAGAAATATGTCCTAACACTTTTTCTCTTTAATTTTCTAATCTCTTGATTCTTAGCTAGAGTTTTTTTTTATACTTTTATGACAGATTGTTATTTGTATTTATCTTCCAGCTGTTCACTTGTTAAAATGTTTATAACCTATAAATTAGGCGACAAGGTCACACTCTCTCTCTTTTTCCTCCTATTCTCTTCACCGTTGAGAGCATTGTATCACTTATTGACTATTAGTGTGTGTGTGTGTGTTTTTTTTTTCCGGAGCATCTATTTCTAGCTTGTGCCGAAGAGGAGGTCGTTCAACTTTGGAATCTTTGGTTTTAGGGGTTAAGGTTTTATTCCTCCTCTTATAGTGTTAGTCACAAGGATCTGGTAGTTGTGATTATGGGAAGGAGGACTCTAAAGATCACCCAAAATGAAAGGAAACGTCTTAGTGGAAGGAAAGTAAAGAGGCGGTTGACAACCATATCAAGTTTTCCAATCTCTTTGTGAAGACCTTGATCTGGCATATAGTTATAAATCCATCAACTCCAATTTGGCCTGGCTAGCAATGAAATGCAAAAGATCTCGTGACTTTGGGTCAAGAAAAGTTTTCATGTGTTATCATTGTTGATGGCGGTGGTTGTTCCTTTGCAAGGAAAATCATATGCTCTCGTAGAAACATATAACTTATTAAAAAGTATCGGATCATTAGGATGATTTTTTGAACTCCTGTCCTTTAATTTATACGCGATTTTAGATAATCTTTCTTATTATTTTTTGGGCAGTGGCCTACAAAGTAATTAAGATACTATCAAATGGTATATAAACGATCCTACCACTAAATATAATGCCCCTCCCAGTAGAAAGTATCTCTTATGAGAGATGAAACCGAAAACAATTTAGCGAGGTTTTGTATCGCTATAATAACTCTGTGTTGGTAGATAATCCATATCTTATAAGCAATATATTTTTTGTCCTTAATATAAAACATGCATATAATTTTATTCGATAAACGATCTTAGTTAATATGACATGCATTTTTTAAAATAATTTAGTCATTTTTTTCAATTCTTTCACTTTATTGGTTTATTGATCATTGTTGAGAAACATTAATATGGGTAAATCACAAAAAGATTTTCAAATATAAAACTATATAATATATCTAAATATGATTTATATTAAGGAGAAGGTGAGTAATGATATAAAATATAGATTTGGACATGTTTGATAACTTATTTTGGGAATATTTTTTTGTTTTTAAGAATAAGCAAAAAATTTGTTTGGAAAGTTTTTTTTATCAAATTATTTTTAAAAAGAAGAAAATAATTTTTTTTAAAAAAGAAAAAAACAGTTTTAAATTATTTTATTATTTTTGTGTTTTTTATTTTTTAATTATATCATTTACTTACTATTGACAGTACTTACCAATAATGATAATTGATGTGTCACTACCAACCGCTCTCCTTCCATATCAATTCAAAAAATAATTTTTTTAAACAATTATCTAAATAAATCTTTTTATCTTTTAATTTTTAAAATTTATTTCTAAAAAATGTTTTATAAAACCATTTTAAAAAGTAAAAAACAAAAAAACAGAATCAAACAATTTCCCACCCAGAGCTCGACCCTTCGCTCACAAGTCAGAAGGGCGGCTAGCTGACGTATGAGCAAGCTGGAGCCAGATGGTTAGGAATCGGGAGGCTCAGGAGCGAGTGGTCCCACTGTGCCACGCCAAACGCAACTCAGCAACTGCAAGCCTGCAAGTTCGGTCACGCCAACTCCCAAAGGCATCAACCAGAAACGGCACCCCCAGGCTGCACCGCTTCCTTCTGTCTCCGAGTCACATCACCGCTCCAGAACTCCGCCTCTAGATGGAACGGTTCAGGACGGAGAGACGGGTCCAGATTCAAGATTCCAGATCTGATCCTCATAAAGACGGTGATGTCGAGGATGATGACTCCTCCCGAGCGCGATACGATGACGAATTTGAACCAGAGGGAAATTTGCGCTTGAGTTTCTCCAATGGAAGTGTTTCAGAAGATCAGGAGCCATTCATGGGCATGAAGGTCCGACGAAAAGCATCCCTCCACAGAGATTTTAAGGGGGACTACATCGATGTCCCTTCACAGCCCTTTTTGATGAAAATTTTGCAGAAACAAGGTCAGTATTGAAACGTAGATATCTTTTTATCAAATCATGTCGCGTCTGTGTATAATTCATTTGATAGTTGCGGATTGCTGGATTCAGTGTTTTCGAAACTAGCATTGCGGAAATCTGGCGGATGTTGGTGTTTCTCTACCGATGGCATGGGGACTGGGAAATTTGATGATTTAATATGATAATTGATTTGTTCAATAACAAGGACACGGGCAACTAGTGCGAATTAACATTTGCCTTCAGTTAGTGGATTGATTCTTCTGATAATTTGCTTATAATTCTTCTATATGCATGTACTTATAATTCTAGTAATTGCTTATAGGACATACTAAACGATAATTTGGATTGATCTTAGTTCTCAGATAATGCGTTTGTTAATGTGAGTCATGTTTCTGCAAATAGAGTGCAGGACTCTTTCATGGTGCTGAATAATTCTACCCTACTGTGATCACTGATAAACGAAAGAGAAGAAGATTGATATTTTTTCTTACCCTTTTGTTTGATATACCATAGCGCCTATGAAAGACAACATAGGTTATGAGGTGCTAGGGAGCGAAATATATTTTAGGCGATGCAGTTCTTCAACTCCTAACAGTTCTAACGAGTGCGGTCAATGATTCAATGCTCGAGTCTGGAATTCTCTTTTTCTTCTTGATTGTGATGCCTGTCTATAATTTACGAAAAAATTGATGCTTAACTCTTTGAATTTTATCAATTTTATTGTATGATATCTGCAGGAAGGTGAGACCTTTACGGAGTCAAAAACTGAATAATTAAATTGAAGAATGATGTGAAACAAAAAATCAGTATATAAATACAGGGATTTTAAACAAATGAGATGCAAGATTAATATATAGCAGTTTGGAAAATGCAAAAGCATCTGACTCAATTTTCATTCTAATCCTCAGTGTTCAACGAAAATGCCCAATTTTTTATTCCTTGTAGAGGGAATGGGGTGGAGAGAGGAAGAAGTAGTGTACGATTTACCAAGTCATGGAATTCTAATCCCCATTCATTTTCTTACAGGGGACAAGCAAGTTCTGTTTGCAGATAAAATTTTGAAGTTTACTGGCTCAGGAAAGATGAAGAAACGCATTCTCTTAATTACTGATTTCGCCATTTACGTTATTGACCCAGGAACTGGCTCCCTTAAAAGGAGGATAGCCCTTGCAGCTGTTGAGAGAATGTGTCTGAGCGAACTAAGTGATAACTTTTTTGCTGTAGTTATTCCAACAGAGTATGATCTATTCATGGCCAGTACGCGAAAGACTGAAATTGTCACTGTGTTAGTAGAAGCTACTAAGAGTGCATCTGATTATCAACTTGATGTGGTTTTCTCCAATAGGTAAATGAAATTTATGCCTATTACTCTGTGCCCTTTGTTCTTGGATTCCAATCTGTTCCTCTCTAATGCTTCATTCTCGCTCAAGTGATCTACTATGCTATCTATGTGGTTGTTTAATTGGTTGGGCACGTTAGAATTGAGCGCTGGGGCACTTTTAACCTGAAAATATTTACATTATTGTGCAAAATTTGACTCCTTGCATCCATATTTCATAATAAAATGATCTACATACTTAAACATTGACTTGTAAGTTTAACATTGTCACTAAATGGAAATTTTGCTTTTCCTTTGTAGATTTGAGTATAATGCCGCGTCTGACATTGTAAAGGAAATCCAGTTTGAGG
>JBAGKO010000013.1:18105628-18119321 GCA_037177275.1 Acacia concinna
AGCCAGATATAATTGTCATTAAAGGCACCGATAGTTGTTAATGACAACAATGTGTGATATTTTTGAAGAAGTTGTCAATGGAGCCATATGTAGTTGTTAATGACAACAATTATGATATTTAAATGAATAAGGGCAAAAGGGACATTTGACAAATAAAATTAATTGCAAACAAGTCCCTTGGGACCAAATACGAGAATTCACGAGACCTTTTTGTTGTATATTTCGTTGGTCGGGACTAAAACGCAATTTTCCTATTGATCTATAATCTAATTAAAAATTTAATTTTAAATTATAAGGATGAAATTTAATTTTAATTGCACAAAAAAATTTAAAAATAAAAAGAATAAATAAGAAAACATTATATATTATGTGTATGTATAATCAAGTATGATATTTTAAGCAATTAATTAGACATGCATGATTCAAGTGAGAAAGCATTATATATTGTGTGTGTATAATAACCAAGGTTATGTATCCAACTAATTAAATCTAACCTGATCAAATAATATATAATTTACACTATCATCAAAAGTTATTATGTAACACACACGATAATAATCCCTCAAATGCTCAATACATGTACTCTACCCACTTACCGATTTTATATTATAAGATATAGGGTGTGTTTAGAATAAATATTGAAAAAGTAATATTGGATAATCTGATTTATATTTGTAATAAAGATTGCAGAAGTTACTTATATAAAAATAAAACTCATTTGATTGAAATTTTTAAAAGTAACTTTTGATGAAAAATAATTAAAAAGGACAGCAAAACCATAAAAGAAAAATTCAAAATAAATTTTTAGAAAAGTAAAAAAAAAGGCTAAAAAATATACAATTAATAACATGATTAAGTGCTTTTTTGGAATAACTTATTTAGAGGTAATAAGATCTTATTTGCGGAGTACGAAGTAAGTATGTGAGATGGGTCTTTTTCATATTTTGTGCATAAGATCTTATTTGACACAAATAAGTCATACCAAACAAGCCAGATCAACCATCATTACTTAACGTTTTGCTATTCCTCTGTAGGTTTGAGTATAATGCTGCGTCTGACATTGTCAAGGAAATCCAGTTTGAGGAAGTTGAAGGTATGTTGCCACCGTTCTACCCATTCTTATTTTCTTTGGTGCAGCGTAATTTCTGCCTCCACTTTTGTGAAACTTCTCTTATTGTTGCTTTACGAATTGTAGGGGGTGTGAAAACAAGAATTTTGAGGAAGTGAGTTGCAGTGCCCCTTTTGTGATGTCTGTAAACATAGTAGGAGATACTTGCAGTTAATGATTCTCGGGTGATTGTGTGACTCCAAGGTTCCCACGGGCATAGTTTGGCTTATCTTTTTGAATGTCTGAATTTTACCTGTAATTCTGATACCTCATTTCAAAATGAAAGGAATATAACGTGGTGTAAAAATTTTACTTGAAAGCCAGATAGGCGGATTTCTCTCCACTATCTCTCATCTTATTCTCGTATTACTTGAGAATAACAACCTGATCCAATGTTCTGCATGCTAGTTTGCAAATCCGGCAAGCTAGAGGGCTGAGCAAGAAGGAAATTGTAGATAAACAAAGGACTGCTAAATTAGTAGTTTGCGCTGCGCAAACCTCTCGTGTTCTTAAATGGCTTCAAATTTCATTAATCAAACGACCTTAATAATCTCAAGAGCTCTCAGTCCGAACTTGGACAGTTCTTCCATAATAACAAGGCCAAAGAGATCGTAAAAGTAGAACAATTACAAAGAATCTTTTATGTTGCTGGAGTACGTCATCTGACGTCCCTGACTATGATTCCAGCTAGATTTGGGTGCTTAACAGGCAACCATTTCCCAACTACAAAGAGACACTGGACATCAATCAACAATTTTTTTACTTTGCGGATAAAATTAAATTTGGTATCCGCATATCTCAACAACGAATGGACTAAACACGAAAGAATCTTATTGTGGAACGGACGAAGAAGGCACATCAATAATTGCTTGTGGGGTTGGGGTGGAACCTCCTGTGGTGGATGATTGAGTTCCTGTATTCACTTTACGAACTTCCTCCAACATCCTCACAACATCTTGCATTTTCGGTCTCTGTTCCGGCACCCTCACCACACATGACATCCCTATCTGCAACATCTCTACCATTTCTTCCTCAATATTTGTATATCTCAGTAACTCAACATCGAACACCTCCGCTGTCCACTCTTCTCTCACCACAGAATTCACCCACCTCACCAGATGCACCACCTCTTCGCTCCCCGTGGCGTGTATGGGTGATTTACCAGTCAGAAGCTCAAGCACCAGCACCCCAAAACTGTACACGTCAGCCGCATGGCTCGCTTTTCTGATGTCTGTCACTTCCGGTGCACGGTACCCTCCACTTCTCTGTGCTGGTGGTAAGGGTATTGAACTTGTTAATATGGCCAAACCTGCGTCAGATATACAGCCATATCCTTGAGAGTTTAAGAAGACGTTTGAGGCTTTTAGGTTCCCATGTACTAGTTTCCCTCCATGTTGTGTGTGGATGTGAGCCATCCCTCTTGCTGCACCTATTGCAATTCTCATTCGGCTATCCCAATCTAAAGAAGACCTGCCTTCTTTTCTACCTGCATAATGAAGATGCATGAGCATTATTATTACAGTTAGCAAGTAATTGTTTCTGGTGCAAGGAAGATGATAGAAGAAAAGGCTTATAACATACCATGCAACACTGCAGAAACGCTACCCTGTTCGAAGTGATCATACACCATAAGTTTCTCTTCCTTGGAATAGTAATATGCCCTCAATGGAGCCACATTATCGTGCCTAATCCTCCCCACCACCTCCATCTGCTGTTCAAACTCACGTTTTCCGACTACCACTTCTTTCAATCTCTTCACCACCACCGTGGTTACGTCGTCTAGGGCAGCCTTATATGTTGTTCCGAAGCTTCCTTTTCCTAGTACCTCAGCAGATGACCTCAACAGGTCTTCCAGGTCAAAGGCAAGATGGCGACCCTCAAAGAACACAATCTTATTCTTGTCTTGACTTTCTGTTTCAGATACTTCTTTTTTTAGAGACTCTTCCTTTTTCTTTGACTTCACTGGTGGCTCTTGTTCATCTCCTTTCTGATAGCTGCGGAAAAGCATGAAAGCTGCAATCACCAGAAATAATATCACACAGCCACCAATGATAATAGCCAACAATACAGGTTCGCTTAGTGTGGTTTTCTTTTTCGGAGGAGCAGTTGGTGGTTCAAGTGGAATAGCTGGAGGGATTGTATTTTCTGTTGTAAGATTGTTGTTACCAGCAAAAGCTGAACCTGGAAATCTCTCAAGGGATTTAGGCACAACTCCACTAAGGTGGTTGTTGGCTAAATTGAGCTCTTTTAGGGTTGGAATATTGAGGTCAGGAATTTCCCCGGAAAGCGAGTTGTTGGCTAAGACTAAAGATGTGAGATGAGTCAATTTTCCAAGGGAAGAAGGGATGCTTCCATTAAAAGAATTGTTGGACAAATTGATAACGTTAAGATTACTCCAAACAGAAAAATCCGACGGTAATGGACCGTAAAACTTGTTGAATTGGAGATAAACAAAGCTCAAATTTCGAAGCTCGGAGAAATCAGAAGGGAAAGGACCCGTTATTCTGTTGGATCTAAGACTCAAGGTTTGAAGTTCTGAGAGACGGCTAAGAGTGTTAGACGGGATTGGACCGCTCAACCCAGCTCCAGGTAAATGGAGGGCTATGACTCTGGATTGTTCACTGTTGCAGAATACTCCTCTCCAGCTTTTGCATGCAGAAGAATTCTCATCCCAGTTGAGAGGATGAGACTGACCAATAGTGCGATAGAAATCAAGCAACGCTTTTTTATCTTCCACTGGCTCAGCACCAACACTTACAAAAATTGCCGCAATGAAGAAGGCTGCTGATAAACTTATCAAGCGGTTCATTTCCTTGCCCATTTTCCTGGCTTCAACGAAGATGGTTAGATCGTTGTTCAAGGAACTTGAACGAAGGACTCTCCTCAAGATCCTGGTCGCTCCTCCATTTGGTTAATTAACTGGAGAGAAAACAGAGGATTGGGGTATTAAACAATGGTATTAATATCTATTCAAAAATGAACCAAAAGACAAACTGGCTGAGATTTGCTAGAGAATTCAATGAAAATGAAGTTCACCCTTAAATTGCGGGTCAAAATAAAACAGCTCATGGTTGAATTGCAAATCAATCAACCTAATTTTTTAACTTACCTACTCTGTTAGCTCAACTCACAGAAGCTTTGAAACTAAAATCTGCTCTCCAATATTTATTAGGTACTTACTGGTATAAAGTAGATGAGCACACAATCCATCCTTGGTATTATCATATAGCAAAAAAAAAAAGAAAGAAAGAATACTCACTTGTGGATTCCAAAACACGGAAGCTAGATCAAGATCCAGAGGTAGCCAGCAATGTCCCCCACAAGCAACGAATTGGGGTTTGCACGAAGAAATCTAGTAGGGTCAGAATCATATCAGGAACAGGACACTATCGTGTTTCAGAAGCAGCTGAGAGGGGCGAAAATCCAAAATCGGTGTTCGTTGCAATGATGGGATTAATTGGTCGTGATGAGGAAGATGAGCTGGTATATGCTTGCAGAATCGGCAGCTTCACATGCAAAAGAAACAATTGAATTCCATATTTGTAATCATTTTAGAGGTTCAAGGCCTCACAATATTTTATGCCGCACGAACAGGATGGGGCATGTGGAGTAGGAACCCAATAATAATACAATATAATAATATGAAGATCAACATGCAATAAATAGATAATAATATATATAGCATAGATAGTACCAAAGAGATACGGATGATTAAGCTTCATAAACTTTGAATATAAGCGATGCTTGCTGGATGAAGCTGCTTGTTTGTTTTAGTTTCTAATCTTTGTAAGAGAAGTTGATAGGAGTGTGGAACAAAAACAAGGGAGATAGAACAAGAGTGGAAAGCAGAAATGGCAGGATTCTGAGTTTGAAAAAAACAGGACAAGGAGTGACCTCACGAGCCTTGTCTATGAGCTCTGTTTTACACGTAAGACGACCCCATGTGATCCAATCACAGCCACGCTGTGGGGGTGGCGTCGGAGCTTATTTAAATTCCAACTGATAAGGTTTTCAAGTTAGAAAATTAATATATGGCTTTGAATAAAATGGCATAGTTGACATTGATGGGAATCGGTTTTCTTCAAAACTGGTTTGCTAATTGTAATGAAAATACGCATTAGGGAAGAGAAGGACGGAGAGGAAGCCTGCACGCACGGGCAACTTTCTGGTCGTTGGTATTTAATTGGTAAAAGGAGCTGTCTTGTTTTTTGGTTTTTTTGTTTTTTTTAACCAACAAAGGAGCTGTCTTGTTAAGAGACAAAAAGCGTTGACTTTGGGACCGATCCTCCATTTTGATTCCATGCATGATGTTACTCCACCGAAAGCAATAGGGGTTAAAACTTGGGTTAACCACCATTTTTACCGGAATTTTTTTTAGGAGTCACGGGCATTCAGAAGTATTTTTGAGCAATTTTATTTTAAAAGTTTTTAAAACACATTAATTTTGTCTAAACCCTAATAGAATTAAAGGTCAGCTTTTGTTGACTACATCTTTACTGACATGTCATCCACGTGGCGTTCATGTCACTTTTTTTAATAAAGGTTGATGGGCAATTTTGCCTGAGAAATTTTTTTGGATGAGCAATTTTGTCTAAAAAATTTTCCTGGAAGAGCAATTTTGTCTCAGAAATTGTCATCGAGAAGCAATTTTGCCTTGACTGTTGTTCCAATCCATTTTAACCTTTTGTTGACTAAATATCTCAAGCTCACAGTCCACGTGTTAGCCACATCATTTTGTTAACATGTAAATTTGCTCCCAAAGTTTTAGATTGAAGTTAAAAAATTTAAGTTGATGACACATGAACTTCATAAACAAATTTGCGCTAAGAGATTCTTTTGTAAACTTAGTCTGCCACGTCATTTTAGTCTAAACTGTTAAAATATAACAAATGAACTAATATTAATCATAGTTGGAGGTACAACCGATAATATAGGCCAGACCACTGGTTTCAGAATAGCCCGTCACAGGTTGGGACCATATGAGTTCGGATAAAAAAGACTCGCATCTATAGGCTAGCATTTGGCCAACTCAAATCATAACCATTAGGCTGGCAGTTTGGGCTAGCCAACCCTTTTTTTTCTTTTTTCAAACTTGTTTTTTTTAAAAGAAAAATAAAAAGAAAAAGAAAAAAGACATGTTCAAATTGGGTCGTGAGGGATATTAATAGTTAAGGTAAGCTTCTTGCGTGACTGCGTGAGGCCGTAAATGGCTGACAGACTGACGGGCGACGCTGTGATGGGCTTTACAAAAAAAGAAAAAAGAAAAATGGGCTTCATTTTGGGCTTTGTAGATATTAAAATGACAGATAATTAATACAAAATTCATAAGTCAAACAACATAATTTAAAGAAAAACGATAAATTTTAATATTTAAAAGTAACATAATTTTAATCGGTTTATATTGTTAGAAACATTTAAGATTTATAAAATGACAATTTTATGTTGAAAATCTAAATTTTAAATTGTGGATTTTGTACACTTATATGTAATTGATGTTAATTTATTATTTAAATGAGTTAGTTGAGTTGAAGAAATATTAGATTAAGTTTAAAACAAACAATTTGGACTATAATTCAAAAATTTGTAATTTTTAGGTATTTAATTCAAAATTTTAATATTATATAATTGTGTTAATAGTTTAATGTATGTATTAAATTTGTATCTACATTATTGTGTATATTGATTTGTAATTGGATTGTGGTTGATATTTTATTTATCAAAGATTATAAGATTAAGCTTGGAGTTAAGGTAACTGTGATTAACGATTTTCTTTCATGATTTAATATGGAAATATTAGGTATGAAACATAATTATATAAGTTCATCAGGAAATGATTAGCGAAGTTTAATTTATTATTTTTAGAGAGCATCAAAACTTTCTTATATATAAATAATACGCCCCCATCTCCCTCTGTGCTCAGCCTACGGATAGAGGAAACACACGAGACGGCCAAACGGTATGGAGAAGAGACACCTGATGCAGAAAAATTACACATGATTTAGCTGTTGAATTTTACGCCAGATCAAAATGAAAATAGTCAAAGTTTTAAACCCAACGGGGCTTGTTTAAATTAACATTTGTAACAAATACTTTCATCCAAACAACATTTTGTAAGCTGAAAATAAGGTAAAACTCGATTAGTGTGGCGTGATTTATATTTAAATACATTTATGTAAAAAACAAAAGAAATTGAATGTTCGCTTAGTCACTTGCCTTTTGTAACTTTGAAAATTCTATAATATAGCTTTCGGTTTGACTTGTTTTTTTTTTTTAAAAATATTTGACTTCATTGTTAATGAAAAAATTGTGTTAGACTGAAGTTGATTTTTAAGCCTTTTTAAATTAGTTGTTAGACCGCTTTAGAGGTTTCAAGGGCTAATCCAAACAAGGCCACTAGTGCCCCTATAGAAGGACCAGTAGGAAATAAAGCAAATCAAGTGACCTTATTGGCCGACTCTAAGAAGATTGGGAGGTGTTGAAGTTCTAGAAGAATCATCACGCGTTTTGTCCACCACCAAACAAGTCTTGAGTCTTGGTTACGATCTATGAGGCAACATTAGGTGTTTTTAAAGTTCGTGGTTTATTTTTAAGCTGACAATTTAACCCTTCCCACGCACATTAACAACATGGGACATGACCCATTTATGACTAGAAGCTCTTGGGCCTTGGCAACTATAGATGATTGACAATACAATATTTTATTTTAAATATAAGGCATAATTGATTTTTTTAGAAAGATTAAAGATATTAGTTAAATTAGTTAAAAAAAGTTATAATTAAAAAAATTACAAATCTAGGAATTAATGTTGTGTTTAATTATAATTAAAAAAGTATTATCATGGTGCGTTAAGAAAAAAGTGATTCAATAGGAAGATAAGTGAATATGGGTTTTATATTTATGTTTAAATTAAATTTTTAACTAAGTCTCATAATTATGATTGAAGAGAATATAATAGAAAAAGAACGCATGCAAATAGCATTTCAATCATCATAATATAAAATATGCACCGAAAATATATAAGTATAATATAAGATAAGATATATTAGTCACTATAAATGAAAATGCCATTCTAAATCAAATAAATTTTGGGCTGTGTACTTTAAACTATTTTTTTAAGAGCACCTAACGTCTTAAAATAATTTATGGTAAAATTTTTACTAAGAAATAATTAAAATTTGATCTAATTATATTTATGAGCAGAATCAGTTGGATTTAGATATTAATTAGATTTTGATATAATGATATAAAGTTAAAGACCATTTTCAAATAAATAAATATATTTTTAACTTCCTTCCCGTACTTGTTAGATTATATTTTCGTAAATATATTCTTTAAATAAAAATGACAAAATAAATTGGTTAATTGAGATATCTTCAAAATATCCTTGTGGATTTATAGGTTAAATAAATTAGTTTAAGAAAAATGATAAACATAGCAAATAAAATAGATTAAGTTATTGTGTTTTAGATGAAAAAATTAATCTCCACTATCATATTAACATTTTATATTAAAAAGAGAGCTTGTAATTACTATTATAAAGTGTAGAATTGTGTCATTTAATTGTGGTAACGCAGCGAAAAAAGAATGGGCATTAATAATAGCATTCACTCAGGAAAAAAATATTACGAGTTAGGATGGAACGAGAACGAAAAGTTGGTGAGACGTGGCACTCGCAAATCGCAGCTTACGCTTCACGCGTCGGAGTCTCCTCTTGCCGCTAAAGATTTTGCTTCCCGCGACCGTTTTGTTGAGATCATGAACTACGATTTCAGAAGCAGGTCCGGTCCACCCCACGACGCACAAGTTCCAATCTTCCGTCAGTCCTCGTCGTCTTCGCCTCCCACCCACCCCATGTACGGCCCCTCCTTGTACCCTAAGGTCGGCCAGCACGGTCAAGCCGTACATTCTCCCGCCTCTCGTCCCTCACCGCATCATCAGACTTCTTCCCCCTCCGCTCCGGGTATACGCCCTTCTCCTCTCCCTTCTGCTTTAATTTTTCAATTCTCTCAATTCATTCGAAATTAAGATTAGTAATTTTGTGGATATGCAATCAGTGGTTTGGAACCTTGTAAGGTTCCATAGTTATCGCTGAACTGAATCTAACAGGATGTTAGGGCTTACTTTGGGCAGCAGTAACTTGATTACCCGAATCAAAATAGAGGGAAAATTTCATATTTAACGTTGTTTTATCTTTCTAAAAAATTATGAGGAACTTTATATGTCTCGTTCTGTGATTAAATTGATTGCATCATCAAAATCATGGTGTTTTTTTTATTGCTTTTGCAGCCGGATTGGGCATTAAGGTTGCTATAAAGCCAGAATATAGGATCACGCCGCCGGTAATATTTACTTTTATTGTTGCAATCATAGATTTGATTTGAAATGAGTTTGTTAGGTTATTTTGTAGACGAAACTTATAGTTGTGTGCTTATTAGTGTGTGTTGTTTCTTATTCCTATGAAGCTTTGCTTCTCGATATTTGTCCTTGTAAGCCTCTTTGAAGGGGCATTATTTCATTGTGGTGGACCTTGTTTTCCCCGGCAATTAGTTATTTATCTCAATTCAAAGCACCTTTTTTTTAAGATCTTCCTCCATATGAATTACCCTTGCATACCCATTAATCGCTTCTGTAGTACAAATTAGATATTTGGATGCTACTTTTCTTTGCCTGCGTTAATTTTTTTTTTGGCCGCAAACTGGAAACCATACATTAATAAAAGAGCTTACCAAAGTAAGAGTACAATACTTTTCTTTGCCTGCATTAAATTTTTGTTGGTATGTACTGGCTGCTGTTTATCTTAAATTTTTGTTTGGGTTAACAAATCCAAATTCATCCCGTTTCTAGTTCTTCTTCCATTGCATTTGATGCACCTCTAATTCTTCCCGGAAATTAGATATTTTGATTGTCTATGTCATCTTTATTTTTGCATTGCCACCTGGGGGTGGAGATTGATGATTCCCCATATATGGTATGAGTCATCATTACATTTGGGGTATATTTTGATTGATTATTTTTTTTCATAGAAATGGGGTAGTGGATTTTTTTGTAACTTATCGGTAAATATGGTGAAAATTGAGTAAAATTTGGTTTGAAAGCAAGCAGACATTCTTTTCCACTGGTTTCCATATGGTAATTTTAGGAGTTATCGGAGATGCAATCCTATCTCTTTGCTGGCACTGTTGTACTTTTATTGCTTTCAAATATTTCACAAGTCTGAAGGTAGCCCCTATTAGGTGGCTGTTGCCAAGTATATAATAGCTCTGTTAGCTTGGGCAGAAGATTAGATATTAATATATATGCCTTGATAATTCTTAACCCGATGTGTTTTGTTGACATTCTGTGTTCAGGAGATTCATGTTGATTTAATTTCATTCTCATTTTATTTTTGACTGATCCTGCTTTGCATCATTGATTCAATTCTTTGGTAACAATCTAATAAAATATAATATTTGTGTGGTTTTGCCAATTGTGTAGCCTCATTTGTTACCACATGGTGGAGATATACCACGCAGCAACTTTCAATTTGATTTTGACTTGGAGAGAAAAGTTTTGGCAGAAGCAGAGAAGAAGCAAAACTCCAATTGGAGTAGATTTGTTATGGAAACTCCTCCAGCTAAGAGTGTTGAACCTCCATCATCAAAGGTATGTTTTTTATTCTGGTAGTGAATCCTGCAACTGGTGGGTGCATGCTATACTGCAATTTGGTATATGTTAGTTATTATATTTATTTGAAAATAAATCCATTTTTTAAGAAACATGGGATATTGTAATTATAATTTATTAAAAAGTAAATAACGTAAGCATCCTCCTAAATGGGGCCAAGTTACACTTGATGTCCTGTCTATTTAAAATGTTCCCCCTGGCACTCCTAACATTTGTGTAGACATTGCAGAATTCTTTCTTCCAGTTTAATGGTTGTCAAAGTTATATTTTTAGTAATCTCAAGATGCCCCCACCTAAATGGCTTCTTGCTGTTATATCTTTAGTGTGAGAGTTTGATTTTATGATTGTAAAGGCAACTGATATAATATTTGACTTCAAGATGAAAACTGTAATATTATAACAGTAGATAGCTCTATAGTTATTTCTGGAAGGGACACTCATTGTGCAGAACATTAACTTCATCTCAACTTGGGAATTAGTGCATTTTGCTTTATTAAATTAGCTTCCAGCTGTTGATTGAAAAATGGACATTATTATTATTTTTTTTTTGCAGGGCCCTGTTTCAGATCCTATTGTGAGCAAATACATTGCTTCAGGGCTGAACCGAGAGGCTGTTCCAATTGCTGTTGCTCACTATGGTGATAATCCAACCAAGGTATATGCTTGATCCCTTATGGATTCCTATCTGCCACTTTTAAATGATCATTACTTGAATCAGGTATAGTTGCTTGAAGCACATATGTTTCTATCTAACTAAATGCTGCAAAGAATAGCACAGACAGCATAGTGCATTAAAATTTTTCCCTTTATCCTACCGAACTTATTGGCTTGTATTTGATGAAAAGTGATTGCTCCAATTTGGTAGGACGAGCCCAGCATACACCAAAACAGCTAAATGATCTTATAGGTTTTAATATTGTTTTGAGTTACAGAGCAATTTTACCTTCTGTTTCCGAGTTGGTATATATCAATTTGCATAGGTTCTGTTTGATCTGCAGATCATACGGTATCTTCTACCCTTCCTAACCCCTTGGTTCTTCTTTTCCCAAAATCCACTGCCTTTACTGTGAAGGATTTATTATAGTATGAAGTATAATAGTTGTTTTAAATGACGGATGTAATTGCAATAGTCGTTATGCTTGAAGCCTTAATGAAAAAGGCTTTGGATTGAGATGCTACCATATATTCAGTCTCTCGATGTTAGGTCACTTCCAGATTTGTCTGTTTGGGAATGAGATTATTTAACACTAATCTCAGAGATTCAATGATGAAACGCTTGACTTGTTGAGAGGCCAAACTCTTTATAAAATACCCATAGGTTTTTAGTGTAGCAAACTGAAGTTGATCACGCTCCACTTCTGGCTTCTTACCTCTCACCCTTTACTGACTGCGCCTCACATTCTAGTATCCCTACCTGTCATTTTGGCTATTGCAGGCAAGATTTTTCAGGACTTGATAAAACATCCGATGGATGCCTTGGCTCTTAGTTTCATTTCCAACATTTAAAAGTGTTGTTCTTTTTCCTTGAGTTGGCCTATTACTGCCTACCAGAAAGAGCTTGATGTTGAAAATATTTAGTAGAAATGTCAGGAAATCGATTTGAGCGGTTTATTTCTAGATGATAACCAGCTCCTCTTTTTTCTGAACTGAGACTTCCAACATTATCCCTCATTTAATCAGGTTGCAGTAAGTTTTTATGGAATTGATTTCTTGTTGATGGTTACCCCTGACAGAGGAAAACTTTCTATTCCAATCACTAGAAGAGATGCATAATATTTTTCACAAACTGTTAGTAATTAATTACATGCAATTCTTTTAAGCTGGCGTAAGCAATTGGTTGATTCATTTCAGGTTGAAGAATTTGGTAAAGGCTACAGCCTGTTGCGTGAAATGGGGTTTGCAACAAGCACCATTGCGGAAGCATTAATTATGAATGAAAATGATACGGACAAGGCATTAGCTCACTGCCTTAACGGCCCATCGTGAGAGTTCCTGAAAGCTTCTTTGTTGTACATTCTACATACATCCTCTATTTACCCCTTAGATTGGTTTGTTGAATGACGACGTCCAATTATAGACGATAGGGACGCTTGCAATCTGTTTATTGCTTCTAACACAAGGCCTCTCTTTTTGAGAGAGGCGATTCTTTTAAATGAGTGTTATTTGATTAAAATTAGAAACCATTATTTTTCTTCCTTTTTGATAATGTATTGTGGACACCTTCAGTTTGAAGAGACGCGGATAAATAAAAGCTACATAGAGAACAATTCATGTGCTCATGTAAGTAATGCCTTGAGGAGGAGGAAAATGATGAATCGGGTCCGTTCGGTTTCAATTATGAAACTTAATTTGTGTAAGTTGAGATCAAACTCTTCTTATATATTTATCTTAAAATCTGTAAAAATTATTCTTAAAAGCTAATATAAAAAGGCATAAAATCCATGTCGCTATCTAATCATATCAGCAAAAAGGGTTTTCTTTTTTATTTTTTTCCTTTCAACTAAAAGTCTTGTGACGACGGGACCAAACATATATTCCCTTGGTTTCAATCTCTTTGCTGTTTAATATTTTACACATGAATTAAAACAAATACTCCTATACATTTTAATTAATGCAAAATATTACTCCATAATTGCAATGAACTATGATAAACTCATTTCATGCAATAGTCTAATATCTAGAGAGGGAATAGGACACAGCGGTTAATTAAACGTGGCCTCTTATTATAAGGGTCGATTTCTTTGAGATTAATAAATTTAATTTAGAGACGTGTAATTTATTTAGTTTGTTTAATTTCTTTAAAAAAAAAATCATCCGAAAGCCGAAGGGAGTAATTGAAAATAAACATGGGAATTCTAAACTAACAAGAGTGCTATTTCCAACACAACCCCCCCCCCCCCCCCCCAAGGGGGGGGGGGGGG
>JBAGKO010000013.1:18125248-18135959 GCA_037177275.1 Acacia concinna
TTCCAAAAAAACCCCCCCCCCCCCCCCCCCGGGCGTGGGGAAGAAGACAAATAGAAATGGACAAGTAAGCATTGGTATTGTATGAGGAAAAAATAGAAAAAGAAAATAAAGAAGTAAAATTGCAAGACAACACATGCTTTTAAACAACACAATAGAAAAACAACAATAGCATTGGAATGGGGGGATTATGCTATAGTTAACATTCTTATAAATAAGTGACGATAATAATATTGACCCTCTTGATATTATAAATATGGTATGATTCCCATTCAAAAACTCTATTGATCTCAAGTAATTTTAATTTATATCAACCACTCCTTCAGGCCAGTATATATCAAGCACTTACTACTATTATTTCCTCCGATCCTAATTATAAAGTCTAGTTGATATATTTTAAGGAATCTTTAAAAAACTAATTAGATTTTTTAAAATATTAAAATTTATCTTTTTTCTTCAAACTATATTGTTTGACTTATGAACTAATTAATATATAATATAATAAAACACAATATATGATATGATTAAATAAAATAATTAGCTTTCTTAGGATTCTTAAAAAACAAAATGCAAATAGATCTTATAATTAAAACTGAAGAGAGTATATTATAAAGCAATTTGATGATAATGGGTTGTTCTTGTTTACGTACTAAATCTTTTTAATCAAGCTTTCCCTCATGGATGGTCGCCAACTATTTATTATAATATACACGAATATTTGGTTGAGTAATTGTGCTAAACTTTTGACTTTGGGGATTCCTAATTTTATCTTCTCATTGTCCACGCCTTTTAAGGCCTCAAACAGACATCGTTTTTGTTTTGTCCTTCACAACTTGACACTTAATTAATCATTCAAAATTAATGGACTTGGGCGTTCAGAAACTCTATAAAAGGAGAAGTGTAATTTACCACGCGAGTTTAATTCACTTCTCAAGAAGTTGAATTTGACTAAACAGACGCATCTTTGGAGCATAGATGATATATCTAGCAAATAAGCCAAATATAGATTGTGAAACTGTACTTTAATACTCCTTCTTGTCCTTTTTTATAAAGAATATTCTTTTCTATAGGGATGATCCTATTAACAAACAAATCTTATTTATCTGCAATTTTTAACTAATTTTTTTTTCATTTTCATCATCATTAAGTATATGTACTCATTATCTTTTTGTAATAAATTTTTGCTCACTCTCTCATGTACTTTCTTTCTGAACATTGATATAATTATAAAGAAAAATACTTAAGTTACGTATTTCTTACTTAAAAAAAGAACGTGAGGGGGAGGTGTATTGTCTAAGCCAGAAATAAGATGAAGTTTAGCCAAAAATGTGAAGAGGAAAGTTAAGAATGATTAGTTTATGACTTTTGTACTACGATCGATATGAGCTTGACAAGGTTCTGAAATCTGGACCGATCACTGAACCAGTCGGGGCATTGGGTCAAGGGTTAGTAGGTTAAATCGGAGTCAAACTGGAACTAAACCAATGAGAGAGAGAGAGAAGATTTCAGGGTTCTTGATAAAAATTTCTTAATAAAAAGTAAAAAAAAAAGATTTTATTAAAAAAAAAGTAGACTGGTTTGACCCACCTGACAGGACTAGTTTGGGCACCAGTTCGACGGTTTCTGGGAGTGACCGGCCAATCTGGTCTAGGTTCCTAAATAGTGGAGCTAGATATGCCTATACCTATAGGATGAGCTCTCTTCTCCCAAAGTAATACCACTCCAACATGCTGGCAAAAAAAAAAAAAAAAATACCACTCCAATGGATATGCTTTTTATTTGAATTATGGGCATTTATAAATTTTCAACTTGTTCAATTTATATGTATATCCTCACCCTGTTTCTGAACAGGACATCATTATCCCAGCGTCACAAGCATTTTAAAAACTAGCTAGTTCGTATTCACGTGACTATCACCTAACAACTTCCATTCATCAAGAGTTATCTCAATGAATTAATTCTACTCAAGTAATTAAATGAAAATTTTTTTCATATTTTGGGATCTCTATCTTAGTAGTAAGATTCTGCTGATTAAACATTTCGATAAGTAATTTTCTTCAAGTTCATTTAAACATTATATTTTTTTGCCCGATCGTTTAAACATTATTACTCACACAAGAAGTGCACATTTTGGTTTTGAACGTAATTCAATCTCTATTCCTTCATCAATTAGTCTATAATGATGGTACAAATTACGGTGTTGTCCCACGTAAATAATATAATTACTAAAAATTTTATTGAAGTGTTAGTATGCCTTAACTTGTTGTCATTTTCTATATTACATATTTTGTCATTATATATTGTTTACTTGTTATGAAATCTTTTTGTGATTATAAGGCTTATATCGAACTCTAAGGGGCCTCTAAGGTGCATTTCTCTAATGTTCTCTTGTGCATTTTATAATATCCTAACATTTCAAAATATTTCTTTTTTCTTTCCATCATTAGTTTCTATGTAAAATTAATAAATGACATTTAGGTATTTTATGGAGATGAAATGATGTAATTTTGATTTCTTATGATTTTTTAAAATAAATATGAAATGCACAATTTCAAAGTATTTTTCATTTAAAAAATCATTAAAAAAATTTAAAAACATCATTTCATGCTATAAAATATCAAAACGCGACCCATTTATGCAGAATCCATATTAAAAGGAAAAAAAAAATTGGGAAGTTAAAACATTACAAATGCATAACGATAGGGAAGAACATTAGAGGCCATAATTAAAGAAATATTGACAAAAAAATGCCTAGGTATCCACAGATTTCATCATTTCATTACACGAATTACATCAATCACGGTTCATATTGTAATCTGAATATGAATGCCTAAATAATTTAAATGTCTTCTAGAAGCAGACTGAAGTGTTTATCATCAGATACATTAATTATTGTTTCCCATAATTTAGGCCGGCTATATATGAGAGTTTTAAATCTGGTTCAGGGTTTTAATGATCAAGATTTGCATGCCTATTTATACGACTTAGATACAAACAACAATATGAAACCTTATTTTTTATTTAAAAAAATAAAAATTTCATAAAACGAAGGGAGTAGTAACAACTAGCAAACAACACAGAAATTAAAGATGGGAAGCAATCATACACCACATTGCCAAATGCCAACAACCAACCAGTTCCATATATCTGAAACATGACAAAAATGGCGTCAACGATGATTAATTTCATTATATACGATTGATGGCCCACTTAATTAATATCAAAGGAAATTAATTATTAGTGGAAGATACATAGAGTAAATGGTAATTCCAGCGAGAATTGAAGTTTCCAATCCGCTAGCGTCCAAGAGAATAATAAACAAACAAAATTCCCAATATAAGCCCGTTTGTATATTCCATCATCGTTTGTATGAGAAACTAACTACACCATGAAATGTGCAAACCAAATGTCTAAAGTAAACTGAAAGCAAACATAAAAGCTAAGAATTTTATGAACCAGTGTTAGTTGAACAAAGTGTTGAATAAATCAATAGTACGAGGTGAAACAAAGTAATTGGAAGGGCTAGGGATGAGGCCGCCCTCCGTAAAATTCTTGCTGCTGTGAAGCACGGGGCTCAAACCTTGGAAAAAACTAACCACGCCGGGGTCCGACGTTGATGACGGCGAGAAGAAACTCGACGGGATCGGATATAGAGAAGTGGGTCCCGGCGACAAGATCCCTTGAAGCTTGCTCCTCGTCGTGGTCCCATTATTGAACACTATCCCTTCTTCTGCATTCGGATGCTGCAACTTATTGTTATAATCCTCAGGCGATGACCTAGCAGCCTTCTCTATGGCTGCGAAACGCGCTGCTGGAGAAACCGTAGCCCCGTCGCTACCATTAGCAACACTGAAAGGATCATTCTTAACTGAGGAAGACGAATTGTTAAGAGAAGAAGAATGAGATCCAGTGAGGCGTTGAACGAGGCTCATGAAATCAGAAGGAGTGGTGTGAATAATCTTAGGAGAAACAGTGTAGATGATAATGGGTTGGCGAGGAGGAGGCTGTGGAGCAAGTGGTGGTTTCTTGATCTTATGAGAATCTTTGTTGATCTTGAGAGGTGTGGGACGAGGGCCTTGAAGTTCTGAGGATCTTCTGGGAGATTTCCCGGTGGCGAGATTATGATTCATTGGTGGGAATTCCATATATATGGTGCCAAAAGTTTCAATTTTGATGAGAGAATTAAGGAGGAGGAGGAGGATGAACACAGATATATATATATATATAAAGCCAAAGGCAGTGCAGGATAATTACTACTGAAATATAATCCCTGGTCAACGAGGAGGGAGCTAGGGCTGGTGATTATATTATAATAGGGTGTATGTGTGCATTATTTGGTGGTAAACTCTGGCTTCCTCTAACCTTAATATTTTAAGGGTTTAATTCAAGAGATCGAGCGAGGCCGGTTTCGTGATGTTATTATTACGTATATGTTTAAGTTTGAACGGGTCATCAATAATCTCCCTAATTAGAGCTAGTGGGAGATCATGATGACGTCTGATATGTAATTAAGCTTCATCTCAACAATATATACTCTTTCAAATTCAAGAGCTCCTCGGAGAAAATAGTACTTATCTCTTCATTAGCTTCAAAATCACACTCCCTCATCACTTTATCTATTCTATGTAAAAAAAGCTCCTCGTGAGTGAATATGATATTTTAACTCAATAAAGCTCTCGCGGCATTTGTCCTTCCCAGGGGAAGAAAAATTAAAGAACAAAATGTTTCAGAATCAGCAAATTATTGTAGCTCTATATATATAAACCCTCTCCCAGAACAAATTAAATTTTAAAAAAATTATATCCATAGATAATTTTCAATTTAATCATGCTTAGTTGAGGGAGGAAGATTTGGATTTGCCTACTGGATCAATCTTTAATTTCCCAGCTGATGACCTGGCAATAGTTTTCATGATCTAAATACAATTGGCCGTTTCTTCAAGACCGACAGATTCAAACTTATTTATAATGAGAAAGAAGCTAGCTAGACTGGGATCATCGCATTCAACCGTTCATCTGCATCATGTAAATGGTACAAGTCTGAAGTTATTAATTTCCCCCCCTCCCCCAGTCTAGGCCCTACTTGAGGATCAAGTATTCCCGACTTAAGAATTCATTATTTTTAATATTTAACTATATTTTTACAGGGTCCTCAAAAAACTATTTTATTAAAGCAAATATGCAGCACTTTATTCTTCTAAAAAAAACCTAATTAAAATTGTGTAGCAAAGACTAGATCATGGTGCATCTAGCAGCATAATGAAATAATTTAGGTGCCCAACAAGGGCATGGTTTAATTTGCCCGACAAGGGCAACGAGCAAATTAACTTTAAAAATCTCAATGAAACAATTTAGATAGTGATTAAGATTTTTTTATTACTTCTTCATATTTTTAATATAAGACTTATTTAGTTAATTTGAGTAAATTAATAAAGTTAATTAAATTAGTTAATATAACATAATTTTTTAAAAAGAATCATACTTACATTAAACTTTTTATATTCATTACACCGTATTCTCCAATAACATATAACTATATATCATACTTTTTCTATGTGATTGGAGAACTTGACAAAATTGATATAAGCTAATAAAGAACTTGACGTAAGTATTTTTTTATCGGAAATACCCTAATTATTTTCCTCAGTGCTCTCAATCTCTCACTTAATTATTATTGAGAGGGATCAATAGGGTAAATTAGGAAAAAAATTAAAAATATAGAAAATAAGTCTTATATCTAGGAATAAGATCAATTCTCCCATTAGCTCTCGGTAGCATAGGTAGTAAAATAATTCGTATGTTATATTTAGACGTAACTTGTTTTTTCACATATTATAAAGAAGTGTGTCAAAAGGAGAAATGAGAGTAGTCTTCTATGGCTTGCCATAGAATGTTCTGAATTAATATATTACTATTAACACCATATAAAAATAAAGAGGTACAAAAAGTGAGATCTTTCGCCTTCTTGTATCTTTCTAGGTTGGTCTTTTTTTTTTAAAAAAAATTTACTTTTAGGATGAGCTATACTCCTTATTTCCTGTTTTTAATATAAAACATACTTATTTGATTTGATTAAATTAATAAAATTAATTGAAATAATATGTATTTTCTAAAGGGGAAAAAGATAAATGAATACCCCATAAATATTAAAAACTCTGAAAGATTACTCAAATTTCGTAAATAACAAATGAGGAGCAGAATTAGTCAGTTTTAGTTATTCTTTGTTGAGTTTTAGTCATTATCTGTTGAGTTTTAGTCATTATCTACTCAAATTTAATTAATTTCTATTGAGTTTTGGTAAGAGCCTCTCATTTTTCATTTACAAAAATTTGAGTAATCTTTCAAAATTTTTAATGTTTAAAAGATATTTATTTATCTTTTTCCCTTTCTAAAACACTTTAATCATTTCCACATAATTCTCTTGTTCCCACTCCTTTTTTTATTATCTTTAAAGAAATACATTAGAAAAAGATTGATAAATATAAAAACCATGTTTCATATTTAATTAGCATCAATATTAACTCTCCAAATATGTATTAAACTAAGAATGGGAGGAGTAACTTGCAAGACGCATCTAAATGTGTAATAATCATCTAGAAGGCTTTTGTGGTCATGGCTCCTGAATTACAAGTCTCATTTGACGGCTTCATCATCTAAATCCAGCCACCTATCTTCAGCAACGTAACGTTCATGCAGAGGCCAGAGACCTCCTCACTTTCACTTTCAGAGTTCAAATTAACCACTTCATTTATTAATTTAATCATTTAATTTGTAACCAGCACGTATTAGAAAAACACACACATATAATCTAGTCCAGGCATTTAATTAATTACTAGTTTAGTTTGTGTTGATGAATTAATGGAGCCAAAAGCTTTTCCAAATGGAAGATCCATGCATACCCCACTAGCTAGGCAAGTAAAAGCAGGTTGCCACTTGTTACCTACTCTACTTTTTTTTTTTTTTAAGGTTGATTTTCTGCATGATATATATATATATATATATGGTTCCTCCATATGTTCTGCTTTACCCACCTGCGTCAACGCAGCAGCTACCTGCTTTTTTAATTGTTTTTGTTTGCTTTTATTTATTTTCCGAAGACAAAATGGACGAGAACATTTTTTGAAATAATGGAGGTATACGTTATATATAAGTTTTTAGTATAAGTATGTATACCGAAAACTAAATTGATTTGTGGTTAGTTTGTGTTGCATTTGAATCAAATGCGCATGGGAGATAAATTCTACGGAGTAGGTTGTAATTCAAACTAACACACACATTGAACTTTTGAAAATTTTAAAACTAGCTATCTTGTTGGTTCTATACATTGTTATTTTCAAAATTTATGCTAACTTTACACTCACACACACACATTTCAATTTTGGCCCTTATAATCAAATTTTAATTGTAGATGGTTCGAATAATACATTAGGGTAAAAGGAAAAACATTATAAATTAGGATTAAATTAGAGAGATAGATCAACTTTTAGTAGAATTTGGATTACAATCTATTATAAACATGCTGTAATGAGGAAGGAAGACATTAGTTTGTACGTGAAGAATAACACCAACTTCAGCAGCCTCATTGAACATGTCAACTGTAATTCTACGTTATATTCCTTATTCATTAATTAAATTAAAACAAACCCTTCCTTCATTTCTAATCACTATATATACATACCTTTCGCTTCTGCACTCACATCTCACTGTCTTCTTTGCTTAAAAAAAATAAAAAAAATAAAACGAGTACTTGCTCTCTTTTCTTTTCATCTTCTTCTTTTAATTAATTAATTAATTAATTAATTAATTAATTATACTGACCGTCATTACTTGCTTTTAATTTCCCGATAGAGATACCATAGAGGTTGAATAATATGACCGGGATGGTTTTTAACGGGTCAATTCTCTTGCTCTTGCTACCTAGCTATTTCCTGCGTTGTCAACATTGACTTAATCAGAAAAAAAAAGAAATGTTTCTCAAGCTTTGCAATAGCACACCTTATTAGCCAATAGCCATGAAATAGGAAGCACCACATATATTTATGGTGCGATTTTTAGTCTAATATTAATCAAATGAAAATTGACGTCTTTTTTGGGAAAAATTATGCCCGAGGCTACCATGAACTTTTGTCCAAAACACTGAACTTTTATTAGCATCTTCAGTGCTTTATATAAGATCTTGTTTATAATTCAATTTAAACTTTAAATTAGATTTTAAATTAAGCACTAGAGGTAATATTTGATTAAAAAATTAAAAATTTTACAAATGCCTTTATGTGTTTACCGCAAGATATGAAAAATCATAATTAATTCTACCAACCTCTAATTTAGGTGGTTCAAAGCCCAATATGTATCTTATTAAATCTATTTTACAGGAAAAATATTTACTCTTGTAGGTCTCACTTGCAAAATTTCAAAATCTATCATAACCTACTACTGTCATAGGACAACTTCTAGAATCATTACCGAACTTTAAAAATTTGTATCTCCCAATATATTTATCCAATTCTTACCAATTACCCATTGAATTAAAGCTTGTTAGACCTACTTTAATTCTGGAAAAATTTGAAGGTCACAATCAGTATGCTATGGAACAACTTCCAAATTGCAAAAATCATAATTAATTCTAGGAAACTCCAATTTGAATGATTTCAAGCCCATAGTAAACCTATTTAAGTCTAGTTTCAAATAAAAATATCTTTTTCTAGAAAACGTAGTCGCAAGGTTCCCAAAAATTCACCAAACCCTAACTATTCCAGATTTAGTTCCTGAAACAAGGCTAGACTTTGAAAACCATATCTTTTGTTTCGCTTGTTCAAAAATTATGTTCTACACATCAAGTTAAAGCTCTAGATGTCTACTTTAATTCTGTAAAGCTTCATAACATTTGGACAAGGTTTGGCCAGCGAAGCACATCACACAACCAAACTATCTCCATAAAACAACAATCAAGCACCACAAGCAACTAGAATCAAGAAGAGGTTTATGGTTTAGGTAATTACTTCTTGATCTTTTCTCTTTCCCTCTCTAATCCAAAATTTACATCCCCTTTTCTTCTTGATTTCTTCTTGCTACACATGAATACAAGAGGGCAATGACCATTAGAGAAGATTGGAGACCAAGATTCAAGAAGAAAATGGAAAATTGAGGCTTAAACTCACATGGCTTTTTCCTTTTTCTTTTCCTCTTTTCCTTCTCTTCTTTTTCCTCGCTATTTTCTCTTTTGCTCACTCTCTCTTCCTTGGCCTTAGATCAGCCGAATATGAGGGTTGTCATAGCCCTTAATAATAAAATTCCTTGTAACCAATTAGATTGAATTCCTTTGCCTAATTTGCCCCTAACTTTATCCAGTTCTTCAAGCATGCCATTAATTACTTTTCCCCTCTCAAAACTGACATAATTCCTTAATGAGATGGAATCAACCACTGTTCGTCTCAGTTACCATTAATTCTAGGGATAGTGTGATCTGCTAGATGAATTTTCTGTAAAGCCGGTATATTGACTGTCTCCAAAAATTCCAAACTGACTGTCATTATTCTCAAAATAATTCATGGGTACTCCCCAATCTTTCTTATACATTATTTCCCTTTTATCCCTGGGCCACTAATTACAAATTTGTCATTACATTTTTGCAAATTTGGATTTCTGGACAAAATTTTCACCCAATGTTGTAAATTCACATCTAATTGTACAAATATCCAATTGAGGTGATTCCAAAGCCTAAATGTCCCTTATTGAGTCTAGTTTTAGGAGGGAAAATACTTACTTTACTCAATCGGAATAAGAACATTCCCAAAAAATTCATCTTGGTATACTGCTCTAGAAACTGACGAATTTCAGTTGGCAAACTTCAAAACTTCAAATATCTTAATATATAAATCCAATTGGTGTGGTTGACCTATCAAATTAAAGCGTAGGATGTCTACTTTCATCTTGTAAAATATCATAATTTTTGTACTTCATATGGTCATCCAAAAGTCTACCACAACTTGGCTGCCTCCACAGCAATCTTTATGAAATTTTCCCAAAATTCAATATTTAGTGGAAATATTGTTTATTAGTTTTCCATATGGAAATTTTGGGGTGTTATAGACATTATAGAGCTAATTATATCTGCAACTTGTTGACTTGATGGGCCCTTCTTCTTTTTTGACTTAAAGGACCCCTCAACTTCTTTTTTCCCTTCCTGATGCTTCCACCACCACTCAGTACAGTATGAGGAATGCCCAAGTTAAAACCATGGAAATCAACAGTTACTCCCAACCTAGCTGATGAGTGAAAAATTTGCAATTCTTGACTTTGCAAGTGCACAAGCCGTATTAAGTAATAAACTAACGAGTAAGATATCGTTCTCAACGAGGACTTGGTATCTAAACTCGGTTGAGCATTAATTTTACACTTTCAATTAATTTAAGAAAATCAAAATTTAATTTAAATAAGTGAAATAAAATTCAAAATCAAATTAAAATAAATTAACTACCACAAGTATTAAAAGTGCAACCTAGAGTCACTAATCACTTATTAGTTTCATAAACTTTATTTCCACTAATTTGATTAGTCTTGATGTTAATTTTGTTAATATTTAGTATAAATAGTTATAAGTGCCTTTCAGTCCACTTACAACCCTCTCTTAAGTAAAAAATGTTATATCTAACATAATTACTCAAAAGGCAAAATAATTCGAACACACTTTTCAACAATTATATGGGGTCATTAGG
>JBAGKO010000013.1:18148284-18170845 GCA_037177275.1 Acacia concinna
GTTGGAGGCCATCTCTCTTTGTCCCCTACATCAACTAACACAATGATGATCTCTCTTACACTCACAAAAAAGTTATATTCCATACTAGTAGTAGGGTACGGTTCGGCTCTCCATCCTTTATTGGGGTGTCAAAGGTTCCTGGTAGGAATGTCTAACCCATCGCTTTGTACCTGATATCGTCTTTCATTCACTTCATCATCTTCCCACTTGATTTGAGCCCATGTTCGAGACAATACATCCTTTATCGTACTGTATGTATATTTCGTCAGTTTCTTATAGAGGTCATATTTAGGTAACAAACCTTTTCAGAAGGCTGATACTACTGTTGCCACATCGTAGTTAGGTATGTTAACTTCCTTTCTGTTGAAGTGTCCCAAGAAGTAGTGCAAAGGTTCTCCCCTCCTTTGCATCACCTTGTACAGATCATTCAGTTGCTTCCTGAGCTTTCTACTACTTAAGAACTATTAGACAAACGCATCATTCAGGTCAACAAAGGAAGCTATAGACTGGGATGGTAGGGATGTAAACCACTCTATTGCTAGCCCCACTAGGCTGGATCTTAAGCATTTACACATCATGCCTCATGTACTCATTTGGGGATTGCCACTGTATGCATCCGTTGTTTATAGTGTGCCATGTGCTCGTCAGGATTAGTCGTACCATCGTACAATATGATATGGTGGAGAGTAAAATTTCTTTGGCATGTCTATCAAGGCAACTTCATCAGCAAATGAGGAGTCCACAAAGCTACTTGGATGACTCTTCTTCATTGGGGTAGGCATCTTGGGAATCCTATACACAATAGCCTCAAGGTCTTATATCTTCTTCAGCCATTCATCGGGTAAACTAGAAAGGATCCTTTCAATCGCGGATTGGTGGATACCCTGCCTGTTTTGGGTAATCTCCCCTGGAATGATGGTTGAGTTGGGTTTGTCATGGTTTAGGGTGCCATGTTACTCCTCAACGTTGCGTTCTCCAATAGCTTTTTAGCCCCTATGTTTCCTGCAGTTGCTTCTAACAGGGAGACGGCATTAGTTAAATTATGGGAACGAACATTACTACCTAGTGGCTGAACTATCTATGGGATAAAATCCACAGGCATCCCCAAGGTCGATCGGCTGTACGGGTTAGGGATGATGACGGCATCTTCTACCACGAGCCTCGTGTGTTCATGGCAGCAAATGCAGCAACCTTTTCCTCTAAAGCCGAGTTTTCAATTTCTAACCGTGTAGCTGTTCTTATTGCTGAGCATGGCATTCCTCTTGGTGTGACACCTTCTTGGCATGCTCCTTAAGTTGAGCTGATCAGATCAGCTAGTTTAGTCACATTTACTTCGGGCGTTGCAGGACATTAATCAGTGGTGCTGGTATTCTTTATTGTCATAGTTGAAAACTGAAGAACATAGAAAAATATGCTAAACTTTAAATGTTAAATTCTCACGCTAGATGCTATTAAAGATTTATGAAAATTGTTGTTAGGTCCCCATGGTCGGCGCCAAAATATTTGAGCAAATTTTTGTTATATGATAATTGAGAAAATAAATCTAGGTCACCAACAAGGAAATTTAAATTAGAGGAAAAATAGGTCATACGGGAGAGATTGGAGCAATTTTATTGAAGCACGAGTGTGAATACAATGAGATATGAGAATCTGGGGTGCAAAAGTGCTTGTGAGTGATTCAATGTCTCTTGTTTGTCTAAGTCTATCCCTATATATAGCTAGCCTACCCCCATCATGTACCTATCGACATCCCTAAGATATAAGGGTTATTTGCAACATCTGCAGATCTCGCCAATCTATCCCAAAATTCTAGGCCCGTGGAGATAGACCAATTATAGAGCTTCCATATGTCTTTATGGTAGTTATGATTGGATCTTCCAGGCTGAAGCCTTTTATTAGGCTTGAGAGATGACTATTGCGTTTTTAGGCTTGTTCTTTAGGCTTTGCTGATGTCTGGCCCACTTCCAATTTTTGGGCATATAGAAACTTTGAAATTTAATTAATTTTTAAAATAATCTATTTAAAAAAAATAAAAATTATGATATTAATATCCATAAAATATATATAAATTAATTCTCCATTATTATTGCATAAATTATGTTACAATACATGTAATTTTTATAATATATTTTATATATAATAAAAATAAAATACATAATCTAGTGTTAAAATTCATATGTGGGCGAAATTTTTTTAAAAATTTATATCATATAATAATTAATTGATGATATTAATATATGATTATGATGTCTAAAACTAATATAATTTTTAAGAATATATATATTATTACAAATTAATTATTTAAATTAAAAATAAAATTCAATTTAAAAAGGGGAGAAAAATATATTTTAAAAAATTTATTTCAGATAAGTATATAAATATTTTTTAATTTATATAAATTTCAAAAAATTTATAAAATTCAATTTTAAAAGTGGGAGAAAAATATAAAAATTTTCATTTAATTTAATTTTCTGAATATTATATTGCATATAGATATTTAATATGTGTGTGTGTATAACTAATATAATTTTTAATAATGTGTATATATTATTACAATTTAACTAGTGAAATTAAAAATAAAATTATATTTCAAGAAAGGGAGAAAAATATATTTTAAAAAATTTATTTAAGATAAATATATAAAAAATTTTCAATTTATATAAATTTCAAAAATTTTATAAATGATTTTTAATATGATACTATATATATTTAATATATACATAATTGGTGGTATAATATATATATGTTTAATTGTTTTTGTATAAGAATATTTTATATATATTTATATATAGAATTTAACACATCTTTTACCGACAGAATCCATTCCATCAAAAATTCAAATCATTTTCTGTCCCAAATCCATTATAAATTCCGTCAGAAAAGGCAAGTTCTATCACAAATTCCGTCAGAAATTCAATGTTTTTTTTTGTAGTGTTAGAATAATGTTTTGAGACTTTAAATATTTTTCTCAATCACATTGCCCAACAATTAGTGATCAAAATTAACATTATAATGATATATATATATATATATATATATATATATCCATGTGTAATTGTGTATACTTGGTTCCATAGCCAAATTAACATGCATGGTTGGTGTTGAGGGCCAAAGTTTGGAAACGCATGCATGAGAGTAAAACTTTGAATATTATTGTATATGCAAATAAAATTGGTTTAAATAAATAAGAAAAGGAATAAGAGGAGAAGGAATTATAGAAAGGAGACGTGGAGGAGAGGGATCCTGGAGAACAACAGAAGTGAAAGCAACGTTAAACTCCCCACGTGCCTCCAATGTTGATTTCTGGGATCTCTCCTTCCCATTAACAATTAGTGTTTGTATATTATTACTCTGCCACCGATGTATATGATCATGTATCATATATGTATCATCATCATCATGCACTTTTTAATTGCTAAATGCCACCAAGGCATTTAGCAATTTCTATATAGCCGACTTTTCTATTGTATGTGGCCCCTTGGGTTCATGTTTTCTAATCAGTAGTATAATACCCCTCTGGTACTTAATTATACGGTCACGTTGACTTTTTTTATGGAAAAGTTAAGGAAGTGAAATAAGTTATTTAATCATATCATATGTTACATTTTATTATATTATATATTAATTTATAAGTCAAATAAAATAATTAAAAAAATGATAAATTTTAATGTGTTAAAGTAATATAACAAGTTTTTTTAGAATTCTCTAAAAAATTTAATTGTCTCTTATAATTAGAATGGAGTATTATACTACTAATTAAGAATTCAGATGGTAAGTTCATTACAACATGAGGAGAGAGGTGGCGCAGTGAAAGTGATGATTAATTAATTAAGTGATAGATGGAAGAAGTACAGGAGAGGAATGAGAAGCTTCCCACGCCTTCTGCATTAATTGGCAAGGAATGAAGGGTTATTAGTTTAAACTCTCCGTGGAGGGCTTTTTTGAGATTAATCAGCTGCTTTGGGAAACAATTAAACAATGGTTTTATAAGTCATTTTCTATGAGCTGAAACAAAATAAACTTCTCTCACATACTCAATTCGTAAATTATAAAAGAACCACTCATTTCGTTCCTATTTATAAGACCCCGTTGACTTTTTTAGAGAATTTTAAGAAAACTATTACATTACTTAATTATATTATATATCATGTGTTTTATTACATTATATATTAGTTCATACGTCAAACAACATAATTTAAAGAAAAACGATAAATTTTAATATCTTAAAGTAAT
Organism: Acacia concinna; assembly: GCA_037177275.1. Lineage (NCBI taxonomy): Eukaryota > Viridiplantae > Streptophyta > Magnoliopsida > Fabales > Fabaceae > Acacia > Acacia concinna. The sequence goes on from JBAGKO010000013.1 coordinate 18,152,518, forward strand.
ATAATTAATTTTTTTAAAATTTTTTTAAGATTTTCTAAAAAAGTCAATATGGTATTATAAATAAGAATAGAGGAAGTATTGAAACGTTAAAACAAACATGCACCTTGTCTCTTCAAAAAAAAAAAATTATGATACTTACAAGATCCTATGGTAAAAAAGACATAATATAAGACACAAAATGAATCTCTCATATATTTGGCCAAAAGGTAGTATATGGTGGCAACGGGCTGTTAGTATGCGGGTATCATTATATTCTTTTTAATGCTAATGTATTAATGCTTGTGTTGACTATAAAAATTATCATTTCTGATAAGAGAAGAGAAGGGCAGGGGGAGAGAGAATGATGAACTTTAATAAAGGTATTCTCTTTTATTCTATATCTCTTCACTAATAAGAGTATTTTAGTAAAACTGAGTAATAATTATGACACACTTTTTGTTCTTAACCGTCATTTCGAATTAAGAAATTCAATTAAATGACTCTTATATTTTGGGATGGAGGGAGTAATATGAAGAAAAACGAAAATTTTAATGTTTTAAAATAATGTAATTAACTTTCTTAAAATTTTTTTAAAAAGTCAACGGATCTTTATAATTAGAACCAGTTAGTTAGTTAATGTGGAGGGACGGCGTACAGGGTGAAATTAAATTAATATGGATTTAGTGTTAAGGAAGAGCTATGAGGGGCACGTGCTCATCCCTTGAGCACGTTATCTTCTTCTCTTACTCTCCCCCGTGCACCGTACTTGAGCACTCCATGCATATATAGCTCATCACACTGATTGACACGGAGTTCTTGCATGGCCCACGTGGCTTCCCCTATTTGACTTCTTCTCTGCCCCCTCTTTCCCCAATCACCACGTGCCACGTCTCACCATCCTCCGGCCCCCAATGTGTTAATACTTTATACCACAAGAAAACTCTCTTCTTCTTTTATTAATTAATGTTATTAGTTTAATACAATATATATGAACACCCAATCCAGTCCAATAACCTGTTACTTGCTTGGCACGATGCCCCCACGTTCTTCTCTGCCCTCTAATAAATCTATAACTCACCCTCCGCCAACACACATGCTCTGTGGCTCTCACTCCTACGACCCTTCTTCTTCCTTCGTTATTATTATATCTTCCTGCCTCCTTCCTCCTCAATATTCTCTATACTGCTACATACTACTCCACATCGATCTATTCCTTTGATGTGTACGATGATGTTGGGTTGTGAATTTTCCAATAATCCTAGGTCATTCCCCAGGTGGAAGCCCGACCACGTGGAGCCTTCTCCTCCTTGCCCTCGCTGTTCTTCTTCCAACACCAAATTCTGTTACTACAACAACTACAGCTTGTCCCAGCCCAGGTACTTGTGTAAGTCTTGCCGTCGTTACTGGACCAAAGGCGGTTTCCTACGCAACGTGCCCGCCCGCGGTGGTTCCCGCAAATCTCGTCGCGCTAAGACCACCAGGCTCCCGCCAAACCAGCGTCTTTCCACCACCACCCATGCTCCTACTAACTCCGGCAAAGACTCCGAGGCTGACACGTCTCAAACCAATGGGTCTGATATTGACATGGCCGTGGTGTTTGCTAATTACTTGAGCTCCGGACATTGTTCCAATACCGAGACCGATGCGCCTCGGCCGTCCGATCCGGCGGTAGAGAGAGAGGGGTTTCTTCTTCCTCCTGACGAGTCTTCTGTGATGAGTGGAATTGAGCTGGAGTGGGAGAGCTTGTTAGGTGGTGGTGACGGAGAAGTGGTCCAAGATGTTTTCTGCTTGTCTGATGCTACGACGTCGTCCTCGTCGTCTATCATGTGGCAACCACCGCCTCTGATGCAGTTGCCGGAGGAGTTGGAGAATCCCTTGCCCTTCAATTACGATGAGGTTACGCAATTGCCCATCGCCGATTCCTGGACTTGGAATTCCTTCGATTTTCCTACTTTGCATGCCTTCTCATCGTCAAGGCCTCGTGATTCTTAATTAGGTCCAATTTATATACATCATAATTAGTCCATTACTCCGTTTCTCTTCCCTTTGACTTCAAAGAAGGGGGAAAAATAAAATGCTTATAGATATATACATAATCTGCTGATGAAAGATCAATAGTATGTGTTATATATAGATCTTGTTAATTAAAATAAACATTGAATGGAAGTAGAAATAAAGTTGTGCTTCAGTGCCTTAAATATAATGCCAACTTCTTGGAAATTTATACGTTCAAAAATGGCATACAGACATATCGATCCTTTCTCGTATAATTTATACACGTACACATGCATGTATAATGAGGCTGGGCAGTTATCAAGTACTGGTGGGGACAAAAGATCGACCATATATGGATTTCATTAATTAGCACGATCGAGGTCGAGTAAAACCATAATGAAAGGGATAGAATATGTTATCATTTAGCTCAAGATCCAACGTACACGTAAAAAGCATCTAAATTATAAAAAAAAATTATATTTCAGCAAATTAACGTACTAAGCCAGGGGCTAAGAAGGCCCATAATGCATTGTTTTCTCCTTAATTATCTTAAAGACGAGTATTGGTACGTGGAAACAAATGAGTTCAAACGAGGATCTCATTAAATAACAATAGGAAAATTGGATATTTAGAGGTTGGCAGCTGGCGGGAAGCTAAGTGATGCAAGAGTTGGACAAAACAAAAGTAGTTATATATGGAGAGGAAGGTGACGCATTGAAAAGGTTGGATGGCTATGGGAAACAGTTGTGGTAGAAGACTTGTAAAATAAAAATAGGGAATGCTTCAGATGTCTTGTTACGTCCATGTCTGTGCTAATTGGGGAATTTACCAGTGAACTCAGCTCACTACTCTTTGATATCTCTATACCCGCGCGTCACATCATCCCTACCATGTTTTCGAATTTCCTTCTCAGATACCCATTTTAATCAAACAGATCCGAAACAAGTTTCCGGCCAGTACTGTTCGTTTGTAAATTTATTAGTCACACCATGTTTTCAAGTACTGCATCATGAGCCCAATAACTCAAAAGGAATCGGTTAGGATTATGGGCTGGGTAAGTTGGCTTTAAGCGCCCCTGTATGTTGTGTTGACCTTACATAATTTTCAAATAAATAAGGGTTGGGCCCCGTGTTATATATGTACATATCTTCAGCCTAAGTATATACGCACGTATTATGAATAATGGTGCTTGCTATTAGTTGCTACTTCGTTTGAAAAGTTGCAGTCGTAGAAGGCTTGGTAATGGTATGTTCGTCCCTTTAAAAGTTACGTTGTCTGGGCACATAATATACATGGTAAACAAGTTGCTCCAGTTTTTTTGACTTTTTTCCATTCTTGGAGATCATATGGTTGATACTCGTACGCTGATATATCAAATTCCTGTGTGTCCAAGTATGTATATCTCTTTCTCTTCGAATTCCCCATATTTCTGATCAATCCATGATAAGTTGTGACAGGACTGAATAATAGTATATTGTTTTTGTACTGTGTGGAAGCGACAAGAACCGGACCCCTCAATCCTCAATTATAAATCACAGGAATAATGTATTGCTTATTACAACCCCCCAAGAACCTAATTGGTGATATTATTGCTCAACCCCAAGCCATTATTGCTCCCTCCTCTTCCTACCTCCAAATGTTACAGACAAAACCCTCTTTCTAATCACAAATCACCTCACACGAACCTACACATGCTTTGCGAGACTTTTGATCTGTCATCTAAGTACATTTCCTCTAAAGGCAGCACAGTAATTAAAAATTCCTTTCTTTTACTTAAGACCTAAAAAATAAGGAAGAAAAGGTGCCAACCAGATAACTCACTCTTAATGGTAGCTATAGGGGTGTTATCCATATATGAATTACACCGCGTAGGGCAGGACATAAGGTTAAAGCTGTATCATTGAGACACACATACAAGAGAGATATGAATTAAAGTAACGTAAATGTCAACATGTCAAATGTCAGCTTATAGGTCTAGTCATTATACAAGGAGCATTATTGGCAGTATTATTAAAGACACAGAGAGAAGTTAATGATGGTGATGTGAGGGGATGAGTATGTTTTGGTTAGGAATTCTGATATGTCTATCTCCACACAGCAACGTTGGGGCTGTGGCGATGGCGATGGCGGCTCTCTCCTACTAAGCTTTTAGAGGACACACAGAGGGAGGAATATAATTGTAAGTCTCTGCAGACGCTTTGATGGCCAAGTGAGTAGTGAAGGAGAGGGAGGGAGTGGGAATGGTACGTAAGCTGTTTAAGAACCATATGGGTTCAACCGCTATCCTAGACCGGTTCAACGCCACCCACTAAACAGTCCAAACCGAAAACCGAACCAAATTTCTGAAATATTCTTGTTATATGTGTATGGAGTTTACGTTTGCTCCGTCTGAAGTTTGATATTACTACATGTATGCTTATCGACTCAGTTAATTAGTCTTTTAAAAAGTTTAACTCTTATGGTGGGTTGCACGTCATATCTATTACTCCAGAGTTAAAGTCTCACGAGGGGGAAAAAAAACTGTTGATGGCTGACAATAAGCATACCATGCTAATTAGATCCGATCCCTTAGTGTAACAATGTTTAACTTAATTTATTGGGGGTCTGCATGGGTGATCCAGGTGGTGATGAGTGGCAACTTTGGTTTGGTAAGGTTTGATAGTTTACATCATATGTCAAATTTGATGTGCCAAAAAAAAGATGTCAAATTTGGTAGAGGGACTATTGAACCTGTAGTAATCTTGAGGTTTTGATGGTACTATATAATTAAAATCAGGGTAAAGGAAAAAAAATGCCTATGATCTTTTCTGTAAGGAGTACCCATCACCATAAACAATTTTTAGAGGCTAAAATACCCATGTTCATTGAAAAGTAGAGCAAGAATGTCTATAATCTTTTCTCTAAAGAGCACCCAACACCACGAACAATTTTTAAAGGTTAAAATATCTATATTCATTGAAAAGTAGAACAAAAATACCCTAGCTATTTATTCCATAGACATTGACCAAAGTTTTTAGAAATTTGATTAAAATTGCTGACATAGAAGTTAAGTTGGCAGGTTTTTTTTAATGGGGTAAAACAAAAGACTTGGAAAATTAGAAAAAACAAAATAGAACTTGGAGACAGAGCTTTAACTTTGACGGAATACAGGGGAGCACATATGAATCTCAAGAAAGGGTTAATAGTGAGCAATCGTGAATGGCGAGCAACGGCGAATTGTGATAGGATGTAAGGAAAATCATTACAAAACTATGAGTAGTTAATCGAGCAAGCAAGTATTGAGTGAACAAGTGCGAATCCGAGTAAGGGTGAATCGCCATGGGATGTAGATAAAAACGAGAAAGAGTGAGAATTGAGACAGTGACAAAACCGATGGAAATGTGAAACCAATAACCCATGTGATAGTAATACCTCCGCAACCTTTCTTGGTTGCCTAATTAAAACCACGCTTCTTTTACTTCTTCCTAATGTCGAACAAGATGAGGAAGACATCACCTTCTTTTAATCAAGTCTCGTATCTCTCCTCTCCTATTCCTCAATTATTGTGTCTAGCTTTCTATTTTAATAGAGATCATAGAAGAAAGGTAGGCAACATCAATAACTCTTATCACCATCACGGCCTCACTATTAATCATTGTCATCTAACTTGCAACTTGTCACGTTGAACTCTAACTCACCAACTGAAAACACGTTGGTGAAGAGGCTAACAAACGTTAGATGGAATAAACGGCTAGGGTATTTTTGCTCTGTTTTTCAATGAACATTGACATTTTAGCCTTTGAAAATTGTTCATGGTGTTTGGTGCTCCTTAAAGAAAAGATCATAGACATTTTTGCTCTAGTTTTTAATGAATATGAGCATTTTAGTTCCTAAAAATTGTTTGCAATGCTGCGCGCTCCTTAGAGAAAAAAATTATAGGTATTTTTGCTCCTTTGCCCTTAAAATTATATTAAAATTATCTATATTCTTTAAATATTAAAAAACATCTATATAAAATATACATAGATAGACATTAAGTTTTAATTTTTTTGCCTCAAGAGATCCATAAATTTGACAGCTGAGTTTAGAATTTATGATCAATATTACTCACTTCGGTCTTCAATATAGAGAGTAATTTTAGAAGAATAGTTTGGTCCAAAATATATTAAATTATTTATAAGATAATTAATATTCATTTTTTAATTTGTCTTTGTAATTAATACTTATCGGCTCATTAAATTTTCAAAACCTTTTTTTTGATAAGGGTAAGTTGGAAAAAAATTCTAAGTTAGCACATATTTAATAAGTTAATTATCACTTCTTATTTTTCATAAATTAATTGAAGTGTTCTGTATTATGAACCGAAAAGAGTGCATATGTAAATCAAAAGGGCTAAACATATATAAAAACCAAATGAAATAATGTCCATATTTAACATATTCATATAATATTATATATATATATATATATATATCAAAATATAAGCTCCAAATACCCAATTTGTGCAATTCAGAAAGTTGTTTAAAAATTGTTGAAAATAATAAATATAAAAAAATGTGATTTACTTTTCTAAAATTCCCTTATTTTTATATTAAAAAAAACCACACTCCTTATTAGAGTTGTCAATAAAAATCAGGCCAGCCCTTAACGATTCCAGCTTAAAAGGGTTGAACACACAGCTCAAGGCTAGCCCATAGGCTTTATAGTCCTTTTTAAGCATTTCAATTTTTTATTTAAAAGATCTAAAAATAAAAGTATATATATTTTATGGAGTTTTTAATTCAAATTATAAATATTAGCAAAATAGAGTATTCAAACTAAACAACATCAAATAACTGTTAACAACATTAATGTTATAAAATTATTGCTAACTTTAGAAGAACTATAAAACTAAACATCAGACAAATCAAATTCGAATAAGAGAGTGGGAGGGGGTGTTTGGAAAATGGTTAGAAGCAAAAACTTCGGTATGTATGCTCACTTCTCATGAATCCATAATCAATTTCCCCTTGTATGTTATCAAAAAAAAAAAAATCCCCTTTGTAAACCTATCCAGATATTTTTCTCCACTTATTTCTTTCTAAATCCCAAATTTTTGAACCACATAAATGCCAATAATAATAACAATAACCCAGCAATCAAGTAGAAATCAATAACAAAATAATTAAAATTTCTATCTTTTAATATTGTATCAATAAATAATATTTTATTAAAGAATATTGCAAGCTTACATGGGCGGGCTCTTTTATTTACGGGCCTAAAAGGACGGTTACACCTTGTAAATATAAACTCGGCCCTTGATTTAAAAAAGCTTAAAAAGATTAATTTGACTGGTTCGGCTCATTTTGACAACTCTACCTCTTACATGTGTAGTGATTATATTTTGAAATAGGGCTATACTTACATCAAGTTCTTTACATCCATTTCGTCAGGTTTTCTAATCACGTATGGCTATATGTCCTATTTATTGTATTTGAGTTATTAATTAAATGGTAATAATTCAAATATAGGACACATGGCCACATATGATTGGAGAACCTGATAAAATAGATCTAAGGAATCTAACCTAAGTATTTTCCCTTATAAAGCAAGCACTATACTTACAGAACTATCAATAAGGGTTAGTTCAGCCCTTCAACCCTAAAGGGCTGACCCTTGAAGGGTTAAAGCCTAAAAGGTAGGGCTCAAAAAGCCTGTCTACTATAAAATCATTTAATTATTGAAGCTTAACTCTTAAACATGAGGGCTCAGGGCCGACCATTGGACTTTCATGCTATTTACTGAAATTCAATATTTTTTAAATTTTTTAGAATATCAAAAGTCTCAAAATTTTGAATTTAATAATAAATATAATAAAATGATTTGAAAAGTTACATATCTTTATTTTTTTGGCCCAATATATATACATATTTGTATGTGTATGTATATTTACACACAGATAATTATTTATTATTATGATATAAATAATTTATACATCTAAAAAAAATATTTTATTAAAAAAAGTATTATGGGCTTAAAAGGGCTAACCCTCAATTTTAAAGGGTCGGCCCTTTTGTTTCAGGCTTAAAATTGCTAATTTCTCTTTGCATCATATACAATACAAACTCGTCACTTGACTTAAAAGGGTTTAAATAGGCTAATTCGAAGAACTCTGCCCATTTTGACAGCTCTAAATTACTTAAGGTTTGTTTGGGAAGGTCTTATTTGAGATAATAAGATCTTATTTACGGAGTACGAGGTAAGTATGTGAGAAGGGTCTTTCTCGTACTGCGTAATAAGATCTTATTTTTAAAAAAATAAGACATTTCCAAACAGAGGCTTACTATTTAAATATGCTTGTTGAAATTTAAACTTATATTCTCCTTTTTATAAGGTGAAGTTAGTTACCACCCAATCAATAATCTGTTTGTACACCATGCTTGTTATTATGACATCATTTGCAATTGAAATGAACCTTTTCTAAGTGGGGGGAAGCAACTACAGTATTGATGAAAATTTTGTGGTCATTAAAAAAGGATATTCAAAAAAACAATAAAGTAAGTAATAATGATCACATCATATGTCTAAGCTAGAAATCCAAAATACAATAATATTATTAATAATAATTAAATTTTATGAAAGATGAGGACTTAACATGTGCCCAGTGGCTCATTCTGACCAATCACACTTCTCCCCTCAACCATAACTTTCCGTTCGGAAGAACACAGTGGACCCTTCATTCTGTTCTGTACCACTGTTTGTGTCCTCCTCTGCATCGTCCCAATACCTAAACAATAACCCTAATAATTAACATGTCACTCTTATTTCTCTGTATTATGGGAAACAACCTAACATTCACTGATAGAGTACATACCAGTCCGTGCTTTAGTACTGTCAATATGTACAAGGATTCATCTGATGAATTTTTTCTTACCATTCAGTAACAAGGAAGATAATTTATTCTCTGTACAGTGAAGCGGAGTAACTGGCCACCTTATTTTGTCGCTTCCTGTGGACATTGGGAGATAGAAAGAGTCAGTCTTGGAAGGGAAAGGTAGAAGAAGTGATATTGGAGACCCTTAGTGTGTAACCTCTTGTTGTGGTTGGGGAATGATTTGCCCCCACCTTCCAAATCCACAACTTGGGCCATACTGTCTAACTTGACATCTCTGCCTGACCCGTGATCCTGAGAGATCGTTTTCCACCTTCTAAATTTTTCTGTTTGTCTGTTTTCTTTGTTTCAAAGTTCTCTTTGATGTTCTCTTCACACTAACACCACCACACGCGCGCGCGCATCTACAAATCATATCATATACGACGAACAAGTCATTCAGTAATAATTCAGTGACTGATAATAAATATCTCAATAGAATTCACTACCCTTATCCATGATCTGACCCACATATCTATATCTCCACACACATCCACAATAGTCACAAGAAGCCTGCTGAATTTTCATTTTCCTGGGAGGCTTCAATAGTACTGGTTCCAGTGTTCTACCTTGGGGAATTCAATAACCATCAGAAATAACGAGAGTTAGATTTTAGACCAGTGGAAGATTGGAATTTGAGGAAGGTTCATGCATATAATGGAAGAAAGGTATATATGCACCTATATCACTGTTGTTTTGGAAGGTCACTGGCTGACTTTCATGATAAGAAACGACTTTATCAATATAACATGATTTTGAGACCTCACCATGCATATATAACAGAAAAGGTTGAGGCTTTGTGGTCTCTACCGCTTTTTCTCTCTTTCATTAATAGGCCGGTTGTTTATTATTTGTTGGGTGTTGCCTGGTCCATCTCAGAGCTTGGATTGTTATGCCAAATTAGATGAACCATCATTATGGTGGCTTCAGAAATTCGCAGCAACTGCTGTCATTTGCACCTAAAAGGACTGGGAAGAAGAAAAACTGCTGTTATGCGCTTCACAACAAATAAATAAATAATTAACAGGAGACCAAGATATTCTTAAAGGATTACAAAAATCAGAACAGTTCAGATGAGCACTCATGTTATCCCCGTTGTATTGTCCTATTATATATCAGGCAAGTTACCATCCAGAAAACAATATATAAGCCAACACAGTCATTTTCACAGCCGATATTCTCTTACTTTACATCTGGCCAATAGCTCCATTACATACTGCTGAATCTTGTGTTAAAATTTTGTTCAATATAACAGAAATGTGGTAAATAATAAATGACAAAAACCGCTATTTATTATGTTCTTACAGTTTAAAACTTCAGTCCTAAATCCTAACTACAAAAATTATTAAAAGAAAGGGTCAACAATATTTTATTACTTTACCAACTAAGAAGTCAACCTTCAATTACCATTTACCACATTTACTATGCCGACCTTCAAATTCGTCTCTTTCTTTCTTCTGTTTTTGAAAGTAAACTTGCTTCAAAGAAAATGAAAATTACTGTTTGAAAGAGGAGAATAAAGGAACAGTCTACGTCTCTGTCATGAACTTTAAATGGCGTAATGGGAATTCAATATCCAACTATCAATGATAAAGGGAACATGCAGAGTAATTTTGAGAGACTAGTAGTGCAGTGCAGTTTGGATGAGATACAACAGTAGCAGTACACCGACCTCATCATGTCAAGCAATGCAATAACTCTCTTTATCTTGTTTCTTAATATCTCCTTGTTTCCATCCGTCTATACTCTGAACCAGGAAGGTCTCTCCCTACTTTCTTGGCTTTCAACCTTCAATTCTTCTGATTCTGCTACTTCCTTCTCTTCATGGAATCCAGCCGACAAAAGTCCTTGCAAATGGGATTATGTAAGATGTTCCAAAGATGGGTTTGTTTCAGATATTGTAATAACATCTGTTAATCTTCGTAGCAGCTTCCCAACGCAACTCCTCTCTTTTGGTCACCTCACTACTTTTGTCATCTCAAATGGAAATCTTACTGGTGAGATTCCAAGTTCAGTAGGGAACTTGTCGTCTCTGGTTTCTTTGGACCTCAGCTTCAATGCTTTATCAGGAACCATTCCTGCAGAAATAGGACAGTTATCTAATCTGCAGTGGTTGAAGTTAAATTCAAATTCCTTACATGGTGAGATTCCAACAGAAATTGGGAACTGTTCCAAGCTCCGTCAGCTGGAACTGTATGACAACCAGCTCTCTGGCAAGATTCCTGGAGAGATAGGCCATTTGAAAGATCTACAAATGTTTCGAGCAGGTGGAAATCAGGGAATCCACGGTGAAATTCCAATGCAGATTTCAAACTGCAAAGCTCTCACTTTACTGGGTCTTGCAGATACTGGTATTTCAGGGGAGATTCCATCAAGTATAGGAGAGCTTAAGAATCTCAAGACACTTTCTGTCTACACGGCAAACCTCACAGGCCATATCCCACCAGAGATTCATAATTGTTCAGCCTTGGAGAATTTGTTTCTGTATGAAAACGAGCTTTCTGGTGACATTCCTTATGAATTGGGTTCCATGAAACGCCTAAGGAGAGTAATGCTATGGCAGAACAATTTAACTGGTACCATTCCAGAAAGTCTGGGGAACTGTACAAATCTGGTGGTTGTAGATTTTTCTTTGAATTACTTGGAAGGTGAGCTCCCTGTGACATTTAGAAATTTGCTCTTATTGGAGGAGCTTCTTCTCTCTGATAATAACATTTCTGGAGAAATACCTTCCTTTATTGGCAATTTTTCCAGACTGAAGCAGCTTGAATTAGATAACAATAGATTCTCGGGCGAGATTCCACCTGTGATGGGACATCTGAAGGAACTCACCTTGTTCTTTGCTTGGCAGAACCAACTCTATGGAAGCATACCAACCGAACTATCCAACTGTGAGAAACTTGAGGCACTTGATCTCTCACACAATTTCCTCACCGGGTCAATTCCAAGTTCTCTCTTTCATCTAGAGAACTTAACTCAACTATTGTTGATATCAAATCGACTTTCAGGTCCGCTTCCCCCAGATATTGGCAGCTGCAACAACTTGGTCAGGCTACGGCTGGGATCAAACAATCTTACTGGTCCAATCCCACCAGAAATAGGTCTTTTAAGTAGATTGAGCTTTCTTGAATTGTCAGATAATCTACTCAGTAGAGAAATTCCCGACCAGATTGGCAGCTGCAATCAGCTACAAATGCTTGACTTGCACAAGAATCAGCTTCAAGGAGCAATTCCTTCCTCCTTTGAGTTCCTACTTGTTCTTAATGTCTTAGATATTTCTACAAACAGAATAACTGGAAGTATACCCCCAAAGTTGGGCAAACTTACATCTTTAAATAAGCTAATAATCGGTGGCAACATCATTACAGGTTTGATCCCTCAGTCACTTGGCCTTTGTAAGAATTTGCAGTTGCTGGATATTAGCAACAACAGGATCTCTGGTTCCATCCCAGATGAGATTGGCCAATTGCAAGGACTCGATATCCTGTTGAACTTGAGTTGGAACTCTCTAACAGGTCCCATTCCAGAGAGCTTCTCAAATCTCTCAAAACTTTCCAACATGGACCTCTCCCACAACAAGCTAACAGGCAGCCTCAGAATACTAGGTAGTCTTGACAATTTAGTGTCTTTGAATGTCTCCTACAATAGTTTTTCTGGTTCACTTCCAGATACAAAGTTCTTTCATGATCTCCCTGCCGCAGCGTTTACTGGTAACCCTGAGCTCTGCATTAGCAAGTGTGACATAAATCGAAATCACCAAGGCATCAATTCAGTAAGAAATGTTATTATTTACACTTTTCTTGGTGTTATTTTAACAGCTATGTTTGTGACTTTTGGAGTAATTTTTGCTCTGAGAATTCACGGGGCCACATTTGAGAGGAAATTTGATGAAGAAGGTGAAATGGAATGGACTTTTACTCCATTTCAAAAACTTAACTTCTCCATCAATGACATTATCACAAAGTTATCAGATTCAAACGTTGTAGGAAAGGGTTGCTCAGGGATTGTTTATCGAGTAGAGACCCCAATGAAACAAATGATTGCGGTGAAGAAGCTCTGGCCAATAAAGAATGACGAGCCACCAGAGAGAGATTTGTTTTCTGCAGAGGTTCAGACCTTAGGATCAATAAGGCATAAAAATATAGTCAGGCTGCTAGGATGCTGTAACAATGGAAGAACGAGATTACTCCTATTTGATTATATCAGCAATGGGAGTTTATGCGGTTTGCTCCATGAAAAGAGATTGTTCTTGGATTGGGATGCAAGGTATAAGATCATACTGGGAGCAGCTTATGGTTTAGAATATCTGCATCATGATTGTATACCTCCAATTGTCCACAGGGACATTAAGGCTAACAACATTTTGGTAGGACCACAATTTGAAGCTTTCATTGCAGATTTTGGTCTTGCAAAACTGGTGAATTCCTCTGAGTGTTCAAAAGCCTCTGCCATAGTGGCAGGCTCTTATGGGTACATAGCTCCCGGTGAGTATATCTGCTCTGAGGCTCTTTAAACCAGTTATTGATTTTCTGTGTCATGTATCGTTGATTTGTTAAAAGCACTACTTTGTTGTCATTATTTTGGTTCATCCTCCATGCCCTTTGACTCATGACTAATAATCTGAGGATTTTGCTGTGAAACCACAGAATATGGATACAGCCTAAGGATTACAGAGAAGAGTGATGTGTACAGCTATGGTGTGGTGCTGCTGGAGGTTTTGACGGGGATGGAGCCTACTGATAATAGGATTCCAGAGGGTGCCCACATTGTCACTTGGGTTAACAGGGAAATCAGAGAGAAGAAAAAGGACTTCACATCAATTCTTGACCAGCAACTAGTGTTGCAATGTGGTACTAGAACGCCAGAAATGCTACAAGTTCTAGGGGTCGCTCTATTATGTGTAAATCCATCCCCAGAAGAACGACCAACCATGAAAGATGTAACAGCAATGCTCAAGGAGATCAGACATGAAACTGACAACTTCGAGAAACCAAGTTTTCTCCAAAAAGGGGCAGTCCCCAATCCAAAAGTCGCAGTTCACTGTTCAAGTTTCTCCAGATCATGTGAGCCACTAATAGAATCAACGTCCTCGTCATCTTCTTCCTAATCCTCCCACATTAATTTATATATTTGTTCATTCAAGTGACATAATAATTGTATAGATCAGTATCAAATAGCAATACCAAGTTTCTGCCTTTTGAATGGAAGCTATACATATACAGGCTAACTCTTCAGTTCAAAGAATGCCAGAGCCCAGAGATACTGGAACCATGCACCCTTCGAAGCCCTCCATTCCATAGAATATGAGCACCTTTTCGTAATATTCTTTTGTGCATTTTGTGTATCCTTTTCATAAGGGAAAAAAAATACAACGCCTTATATAATTTATATTGTAATAAATGGGTGTAACTGTAACAGCCTTGTCATGTATAGCCATAGAGTACAAGCATAATCCGATACAATAAAGAACATTCTTTGAGGACTCAGGTCTCTCTCTTACCAGTCTAAAAACCTGTTTCTGCCGACAACAAATGGCAGAGGAAGTAAACAAACATATTGAATAGTGTGGTTAAAGTAACTAGACTTTCAAAGTTTCAATTAACCTTAGCAGCTAATAAGATAAGGAACCTGAGGAAACAGACATAGCATCCGAATGGATGGAGAGAAGGGCCAGAGAAAAGCCTAGCTGACAGGACCTATCTTGGCGTTAACCTTATAGAGGGCAAGAATCATAGAGAAGCATCTGGGCCACCACCCTCTCAAATGTCCCCAACAATAATTTCTGTGAAGATAGAGAGATAGCGAGCTGGTGCTCCATGTTCTTGAAAGATACTTAGCTCTTAGTCATGTGATAGGAGACCGTCCTTGGCCCACAGATAGCGTAATGGATCAGATGTCCATTAGTTAAGAACGAAAGCAATCACCAACATTAAGTAATCACAATATACCTTTCCCATTCAAGAAAACATGAACCTCAAAATTAAAAGGTAAAGTAGTACATCTAGACGTAGTTCCGCTCATCTAGACCTACATCATATTATATAATCTACTGGTGTGTAGATTATAGCAATACAATTTGGAATGAAAGGTGAGGATATGTGAAATGACTCAGAAAAGTACAGCTATTACTATTCCGGTACGCATAGAACTCAGAAGTATTGTTTGAAGGCGGCAGCCAAAGAATTCTTCATATCTACATATGGGCTCCACATACACAGGTTAATCTTGTTCGATAATTATATCTACAAGTGAGGATTAGGCAAGAATTGCCTGCAGCTGATACCAAACCACCAAGCTGTAAAGCAGGAAAAGAGAACAAGGAAAAAGCTACAGTATTAGGTATTGTATAAGATTCGGTGTTGTCATCAATCATGAAACTGAATTCAATTTAAAAAAAAAAAAAGAACAACAACCATACGAGAAACAGTGACCAATCGCTTTCATTCTTTGCAGAACCAACCTGCCATGTTTAGCGAATTCATGCTACAGGACACACATGATCAGACACTGCACGTGTATTTTGGAGGCAGAATCTAAGTGTTGGGCGGGATCAATGATACAAAATGGATGCATATAATAAGAAGCTACCACACAGATTTTTGGGAGCAGAACAAGTGTACTAAAGAAACAATAACGACAAAGGCAATGAAAGAAGGTTTCCATTAAAGTGTCTCTTAAATAATAGATTTCGCCTGACGAGCATACCAGAAATCAGAAAGGAGGACTTGTCACGCTGACGATGACAACGCGAGTACATTGTACCACAAAGAAGACAAGTTTTTTCGAGCGTCAATTGCTTCGCCAAATAAACTTGTGTCGATGGATATCTTGATGGAAGCCATACGATCTTGTATGATCCGGGTGTCTGGCAAATTGCCTTTCTATGAAGAATAAGGAAAAAAAAAGAATATCAATAAAATGCATATCTTTACTTACAGCCAAAGCAAATGGAATTTTTAATTAGCTTTCTTTTAGGGTACTAAATATAGATAGTAGTACTTGGGAGACCGTATCCCCAACTGTAAGCACCTTCTGAAGTTTCTCTTTAGCATGAAGTTGCAAATTCCATCGTTTATGGTATGATGGTGTATGAGTTTTTCTAATAAGGTGAGTGATGAAATAAATATGGATAATAATCCTGATGAATGAAGTGAAGAACTATGAAAATAAATATAAATAAAATTATGTTGAGATCTTGAATAAAAGAATTTACGTTAAAGATATTCTGAAATAGGAAAAAAAATTAATGTTAGGTCACATACCTTTAAAGTGCAATTGACAACTCTATAAGATCTGATAGTATTTTTTTTTTCTATTTCAGGACTTGTTTAACGAATATTTTTTTACTTACAACTTCTATATAATTTTTCTTAAATATAAGGGAAATTTGTATTGAGATCCCAAATAAGAGACTTTACGTCAAATAAGTCCTGTATAAAAAATTTATTATTGTCAGGTCTCAAGGTTGTTAATATAACCCGGTTGTTAATAACAACCCTAGGGGTTATATTAACAACCTGGGGTTGTTAATTGGGACTTGATAGTAATAAATTTCTTAACTTCGGACTTGAGAAGAGTATATTTTTTTACGAGACCTATTTAATGTATATTTCTTTATTTAGGATCTAAGTGTAATTTTCCCTAAATATAATAAGTGTCCCAGCTTCTTTTAAAGTGTTAAAAAAAATAAAGATGACAGTACTTCTAAATCATTAAGAGATAGGGATCGGTGATCACATGCAACATTCTTGTTTCCACTGATACTTTTTGTTTACCTGACTTGTTTCCACTACCACCAGTAGAGTTTGCTTTGAATCAATGTCTGTTAATTATTTGCACCTACAAATAAAGCCTTTTTCAAATTAATATATATAAGGTTAAGATTCTTAAATATGTTTCAATATTTTCTAAAGGAGCAAAATAATCTTTAACAATTTTTTTTACTAAAAGTAATATTTAACTTTTAAAAATGGAGTAAAATAACCATAATTATTAACACTGTTAACCTCCGTGAATTTTAACATTTTAAAGTGTAAGAAATAGCCATTGACTTATATCAAAAGTGTAAAAAGTAGTCATACATTTTTTTTTACATACATAAGTAATTAAAAGTTAACTTTTGAAATATTAATTTACAAATTTTGTATTGCTTATATAAGTTGAAACCCAAAAGGATTTAATTATGAGGTGATTAGGAGTTACGTGGATTATCCTTACTCTATCATATGCATATGCAATCTTTCATCGCCTCCCAGATAAAAGTCAAACAAAAACTAATTTAAAAAATAACATTTTTTATTATAACGAGAATGACGAAATAAAAGAAATGTCATTCAAATTTCAAAAACTAAAATATCCAATATAAACACCAATTTTTAAAATATTGTGATCACAATTGTTAAAATAATCTACAACGAGCACTAAGTACATTTTAAGGTAAAATTTTTTAGAGCAAGGCTAGGAGGCAATAGAAGATCACATATGCATATAGTAGGATTGTGATAATTCATATATCTTCTAGTCATCTCATAATTAAAATTCTCTTAGACTTCTACTTACACAAGCAATATAAAAACTTATGAGTTAAATATCCCAGAAGTAAACTTTCAGTTACTTGTACCTGTAAAAAAAATGTATAGCTACTTTTTGCACTTTTGGTATAAGTTAATAGCTATTTTTACATTAAAAAATGTTAGAGTTAACAGAGGCTAAGGTGTCAACGGCTATGTTTATTTTTTTCTCCCTTTTCAAAAGTTAAATATTACTTTTAGTACCAAAATTTTTTTAAGATTATTTTTACTCATTTGGAAAATGTTGAAAGTTATTTAAAAAGCTTAACCCATATATATATATATATATATATTTGCAAATAATTTATTAAGTCAATACATTGTATTAAATATTATAATATATTATAGTCTATAATATTTTTTGGGTCAAGGCGGATATTTGTTTTTTATTTTTTATTTTGCCAGGAGTGGGCATTTAATTATTTAACTCCACCCAGTGTTTCATTATGAACGCAATCCGTTAATCTTATAAAATGTTTTCTCCAATATGTTAACCCTAATATGGTTGACAAGAAATACTAACACTGAAATTTTAAATATTGATAAAATATTTTCAAATAATAACACATCAAATTTAATTTTTAAAATAGCATTGATAGTTAAAAATTATCATTTTTGTATTAAAAAATATCATTTAAAGTTAACTAGTTTAGGATTAAGGTATTAAAATGACAGTTTGTAAAATTGAGAAATCAAATTGGGAAATTAAAAAATTAAAAGTACTAGTACTTCAGTCAATCACCTGAAATGTGTTAATATTTTGGGATGAAATGCCACGGTCTCAGTAACTACTAAAAGTTTCTACCACACAAAAGTATATCACATATGACAAAATAAGGAGCTGATTACACATATATTTGCATATATCATGAACTTCATATAACATAATTTCCAA
>JBAGKO010000013.1:18170945-18188805 GCA_037177275.1 Acacia concinna
CTTTCAGCGCCACTTACCTTTCTTTTCTTTTCTTTTTTATTTTATTTTATTATTATTATTATTATTATATTATTATTATAATATATATATATATTTAAACTTTCGGCGCCACCTACCCTTTTTATTATTATTATTATATTATTATATTAATAATATTATTTTTTTTAATTCCCACTTTCGGCGCCACTTCTCCCCCTTTATTTTTTTTATTTTTTTATTTTTATTATTTTTTTTGTAAAGAGATAAAATAACTTATCTGATGTAGAATATATTTGTAGTGTTTCTGAAGGAGAATAATACTTTGTAGTGTCAAATCTTGTTTTCCCACATTTTTAACTTCATTTTAATCATCTCAGTTAACCTAAATTCATAAAATGATGTGACAAATCAGATGAATTTTCAGAAAAGTCATTATCTTGACTGTCTCTAAAAATTCCAATCAGACTGTCATTAGTCTTTAAATAATCCAAAAGTATTCCCCGTTAATTTTTATATACTAATTCCATTGTTTACTATTTTATTTAGAATTTCTTTAAATTTAAGATTATACTGATAAACTTTCACAATAAAATAATAAGATCTTTTCTTACTATAATTTAAAAAATTTACCCAAAAAATTAAGATATTAGAGTACATACTCAATGTTTTAATAATATTCAAATCGAAGACCCCGGGCAGAACAAAAAAATCACTAAACCTAGAGAATTGGGGTGCATAATTTCAAATTTGGATAGCCTCACATGCGTGGATTCCTTTTGATCATTGGGCAATTATGAGAAAACTGCGTGAGGCTCACAGCTCAAGCTCCTCTCAAGTCTCAATTGCTTGCCTTCACTGTAGTACTTATAAAATTCAATTGATTTTTTTATAGATGTTAAAAAAATTAAAAAAATTATTTTAAAGTATTTATATTTATTATTTATTTCTTAAATTAATTGGAGTGACTTATAAATGAATAGTATAGAATTATGCATAGAGTGATTTGATTAAGTAACTAATTTAGTTTCCTTAATCTCAAAAAAAAAAGTTAAAGAGACAAATTTAACCATAAACTTTCTTCTAAGGGACGCTTGACACCATAAATTTTTTTAGAGTGTGTTTGGTTGGGGGTTTGTTTAGGTTAAGTTGAGTAGGGTGAGGTTTAAAGGTTAAAAAACCTTGTTTGGTTGGGAGTATGAGAGGTTAGGTGAAGTAAAAATATTTTGTCTTTTAGTGAGAACCTAACCTAGGTTGTCAACCTTCAAAATTGAGGGTTTTATGAGGTGAGAGAAAACTTTTGTTTTATCTTAACTAAACTACACATGTCAATTGTTTGTTATTCCATGAGTGCCCTTTAAGTAAAATTCCTTTCCTTCTCCTATGATTTTCTACGCTATGTTCCTCCACTAGTCCATATACCAATTCTTAGGTCGTGACGTGGATGTGCTCTCTGTCTCTCTAGGTTGCGACATGACAATTCTCAGGTTGCGACCTGGATGCCTTTCTCAAGTGGGAGATGTTGTTTGTCTCTCTAGGTCGCAACTTGGACGGCTGTTATTTAGCCTTGATGGAGCACTGTGACTTTTACACACATTTGGTAGCCTCAGAGTTAATAAAATAACATATACAATTAATAGATATTTAAAAATATAAATAAATAGATAAGGGCATACTTGTCCAATTAAAATTAACCCCCCTAACCTACCCTCTTGAACCAAACAATAAATCAAATCTAACTTCTCCTCTTCCTGAACCAAACAAGTTTATAACCTCCCCTAACCTAACTTTAATAAATATCACCTAACATAACCTTAGTTGAACCAAACACACCCTTAGGGGTAAAAATATATATAAACATTTAAAAAGGGGGCAAAAATATACATAAACTTTTAAAAAGGAGGCAAATTTAACAATTCATGATTTGAACTTCTAACACCGTTAATGTCGTTAAAGGGTAAGAGGCAAATTTAATCATGAATTTTCCTCGTAAGGGTACCTGACACCATATACTCTTAAAAAGGAGACAAATTTAACAATAAAATTTTCTTGTAGGGGCGCCTGACACTATAAACTCTTAAAAGAAGGAAAATTTAACTATATGTCCATTGAACCTCCTTTCTTTTTAAAGTAAGACCTAACTCTCTCTTGCTCCCCTACCTTTCTTATCATGTTCCACCACCTCCCGCTATTAACCTCAAGATTTCTGTAAAGATCTACCCCTCAAGCTTTTCATAGGACTAAGTTCGCTCTTCGTCACCATCACTTTCATATTGGTTTCTTTCTCCACCGCGTTCTTCTTCGTCCTCAAAGACAACCAGAAGCAAGTCATTTTTCCGCTCTATGCCACTACCTTATTGCCTATTACTTTCTATGTTATCGCCCAATTTTCCTTATTTATTGATCTGGTCAGAATTATCTTTAGCAAGGTTTCCCAATCTAGTAAGATTTTGAGAAATTCATTCTCTGAATCACTCTGTTTTTTTTCTTATTAACAACGAACTCATATATTTTAGAATAATAGTTTCACTCTTATTTCAAATTTTGGTATTGTGTCAAAAAATCTTCCATCATAAATATGTGTTTTATAAACATTTCATCGGAGGTGTAACAGAACAAGGCTGGGTCTCCGGCAACCTCTGGTGGGGAAGAAGAAGCAATACAAATGATAGGCTTAATAAATCTCAAGGCTGATGGCCGAAGGTGGTGGAAAATGATGAGAGAGGTGGAGGATTAGGAGAGAGCAAGGTCTTACTTCAATAAGAAAGGATGTTCAATGGACATATTGTTAAATTTGCCCCATTTTTAAGAGTTTATGGTGTTAGGCGCCCCTACAAGAAACGTTTATTGTTAAATATGCCCCCTTTTTAAGAGTATATGGTGACATGTGTCTTTACGAGGAAATTTCATAGTTAAATTTGACCCTTATTCTTTAACGGTGTTAACAGCGTTAGAAATTCAAATATACAGATTGTTAAATTTGCCCCTTTTTAAAAAGTTTATGTATATTTTTACCCTATTTTTAAAAATTTATGTGTATTTTTACCCCTAAAAAAATTTATGGTGCCAACGCCACTGAGAAGAAAATTTATGGTTAAATTTGTTGCTTTACCCAAAAAAAAATTAATAGGACTTCACATTTAAGTCCGGAAATTGTGTTATATTCTTATTAGAACGTGGCCCGAATGGTGATTGTAATGTTTGGTTATCAGTTGAATTTTTTTTTTTTTGCTTTCGCAAGGTATCCCCCAGCCCGGTAGGCTAAGAACTAATCCTCCGCTCATTGTAATGTTTGGTTATCAGTTGAAATTGCCAGTGCATGCTTGCAATAGGATTCAATCCTTAATGAGGAAATTTGTTTGGGGATCGATATCTCAAAATTAAAACATGTCCTCAAATAGAGTTATCTATGCCAGCCCAAGAAACGTGGAGAACGCGGGCTCAAAGATCTAGGAGAAAGTAAGAGGATATTCTCATCGTCATTATTTTTATTATCTTTTCATAATTTCATATTTACCCATAGATGTTGAAATAGATGGTATAAATTTAATATTCTATAAATTTATTATTATAATATTTTATATATTGAAATTTATCATTTTTTTATATTGTAATTATAAATTGTATAAATTGGATTTTAAGAGTTTAAACTTATTTACATATATTTATAGTAATAATTTTATAAGATATTGAATCTAAATAATTTATTTTTATAATCTAACGATAAATATGAGATTATGAGAAAATAATAATAAAGGAGATAATGAGAGAAATACAACCTAACAAAAAGGAACTCTGCTTTTCTGATGAAACTTGCCTATGCTATTGTTCCGCTTACTGGGTCCAGATCATAAGAGCGAACTATGGAATTAAAATTGGAAGGAAAAGAAATGCGAGACTGACCCACGCCTCACACCTATGGAGGAGCCTAGAACAAATTTGGGCGACCATGAAGCTGGGGCTAATTTGGTCCTATTGGCAATGGTGAAAGCATCAGATTTTGGAAGAATGCTTGGGTTGGAGAATCACAATCCCTCCACTTGCTATCTTATGAGAGCCTATAAATGAGGAAGAACTATACAAGTCAGTCAATATCTCTTCTCCCTAGACAGTCAATGGGTGTGGGAGAGTTTCCAACACTTGTTGCCAGCTGAGACATTAATGAGGATAACATCAATGAAGCCCCGACCAATCGCACCAGCACGATCTTTGTCAATGGGTTCTCACCAGCTCAAAGCAATTGACAATACAATCAGCGTATACAAGGGCGGAAGTGGAATGAAGCTGATCCGGAATGGTCACTAGCTTGGCACTGGCCAGGGCAGCAGCGACTTCCAACATTTCTATTGCTTGTTCTCCAACAAAGAATGAGTCCGGAGATACATGTCGGTGGCTGAACAATGCCCAATCTGTGGGAGAGCTACAGAAGACCTTCACCTTCAGAATACTCTGTTGGAAGCTTTAGGCAGCAAGGAACAAAAGGATCTTTAACGTTGAACCAACAGAAACCGGAACCAGTTTCAGTAATGAGCACCGAAAACTAATCAACACAATGAGATCCACACCATTAAAATAATTCTTCAATGATCCAGATTTAATACTTTCAAATTATATTTTTCAAATGAAATAATTAGTTTTTGAAAAGATAACAAATAAGAGATTATCTTTATATTATCTTTTGTATTTATTAAAATATTGTTTTTTAAAATAACAAAGGTAAGAAAGTCAATTTGATCCATCTAAATCAAATCTTAATGGTCTACAATGATAGTTTGATTTTGGTATCCATCATTGTGATCAGCATTGAAACTAATTTTATAGAAGCTCAACGTGTAGTCAACGAGGTGCTCTCTCTCTCTCTCTCTCTCTCTCTCTCTCAACCCATACAAGGCAGGCGAAAGATATGCTAAACTCTCTTAGAACTTCACTGAATGTAACAGTGTTGTTAATTTCCATCCCCTGTTTTTAGCATCTGTACTATGATTTTGTAATTATTGTCTATCAATAAAATCCCATTTCCATTCAAACAAAAAAATAAAAAGAAGAAAGAAGAAACGGCTTGGGCATATTCTTCAAACAAAGCTTATTATATAGGAAAACGATAGTGACTGGCGTAAAAGGATTAGATTCTAAACGAGCAACAACCAGTCCACGAAGAAATTCAAACGTCAAGTTTTCATGGCACAACAACTATTAACACGATAATTTCCAGAATAACAACAAAACAGAACCCATGGTTGCAAGTTACAATATACTGATCAACTCTCTAAAGGCGCATCTCCTTAACATACAAACAGGAGAATCAAACCAGTACACAATTATTGCTTTTTAAACAGCACCTATGGAAACTCAAGGTGACGAAATGAAGCAGAAACACTGAAAGAAAAGAAAAGAACAGTAAATGCCGCATATTCCAAAATCACAATGGCTGTAAATCACTAAACACTGGAACACCTCGGAGAGAATTAGAAACTGGAACTCACAAAGATCTCAAAAGAGATTTTCGCAGTTCTCACATTATTACGTCTTCTTCCCTGGATGCCATTTTATGCTGCATCCCATGCTTTATACAAAAAGAAAAAAATGATCTCAGTACGTGATCATGATTTATAGCGATGACCAACGACGCCTGAAGGAATAGCAAAGTGTGTTATGTTACCTGGGCTTTTGGTCTGATGGTACTGGCTGGCCACTAAGAACTCGATCAATTGCCAAACTCAGGTCCCTTTATTTATTAGCAGAACAAGAAAATTACAGGTTACCACATGTTAGATAGATCCTTCGGGTGACAGTTCAATTAAGCTCAGTGTCAAAGAAGCAAACCTTTCCCCAGACCTCTCTATGTACCACAAAAAAAAAAACAAAAGGAAAAGAAAAGAAGCCAACCTTCCAGTAACGGGCACAGTGCTATTGGGCCGTGAATCATCAAACTGCCCATGGTAAACTAGCTCAAATGGCCTCCGACCATCCTGTCATTTCATAGTTTTGAATGTTTGATTTAGGGTTTCAAAGAAAGACGTGGATGCCAACTCTCCAGCACACACCTCTGAAATTCAGGCTTAACTTTGAACTGCTATGGCAACTGATATGCCATTTCATAAGGTTGATTTTAACCTATCAATTTCCAAGAGACGGGAAGCTAGCAGCGATTACCTTTTTAAAAAGGTAAAATTCCGGTGTACAGACTGCTCCAAAATCTCTAGCTGCATCTTGGGACTGCACTCCAACATGATATTCCACTATTATCGTGTCAGATTATACCAACTTAGAGAAAGGCATGAAGAATTCACGAATTCTTCAATAAGCTATTTTCAATTAACACTAAGTTAAAAACCCTCTGCAGTTGCTCTTACATATGAGGTTATGCTTTCAGGAAAAGGGAGTTCCAGAATTAATATAAAACTGTTGGTGTGACTTATGGCTTATTTGGTATGACTTATTTACGCTAAATAAAATTTTATGCACAAAGTACGAGAAAAACCCCTTTCACATACTTACTTCGTACTCCGTAAATAAGATCTTATTACTCCTAAATAAGTTATTCCAAACAAGCACTTAGAAACACGCTAAATATTTAAAACGTGTTAATCAAAATATAATGATAAACAGTGGCATTGTGTCTCATTAATATCTTGAGAAATCGGTATTTCTAGGGATACTTCATATCAGGTCTCAGATTTCTCAAAACTTCAGAATGAATTTTCAATTAACTTTATGAATGAAATAGTTATACCAGTTATCAGTATCAAATTCTTTCTACATCAGTGGCAAGAGGACAAGCAACCCAATTTTAAGCTGTAAAAGTAGACTATAGAGAATCCAACAAATGAGTTCAACATGTATGAACATGATAATGCAGATTTCCATAAAAAATAGCCAGTTGATAATTGGGGTAAGCAAATGAAATCAGATAGGCATTTGTGCAGTTATTAAAGCAAACAATTAATAATGAACGCTTTGATATTTACAGTAGCATACCTCATCATAGAGATATGGGAAAGGATAGTTGAACTGTTTAGCTTCTTCAGCCATAAATTCTGGTCCATCCTGTGAAAAACAATCCCACGTTGGACAAACGACACTATAGCTTCAAAAAAGCTTTATTATCAAATACGAAGTTACAAGAACCTCAGGATGTGTGGTCACAGAATTTGAAGATATAGCAATGACTGCAAGACCTTTCTGTAGGAAGACAAAATACAACTGTTTTAACACTTTGCTTATGCAAGTATATGCTGCAGCAATGCGGCTAAATGAAAGAATTGATTTCTAAGGCTGACAAGTTTGCTACCTGCATATAGAAATTTGTAAGCTTTACTATATCTTTTTTCAGGTGTTTGACAAATGGACAGTGATTGCATATAAACATAACCTGCGTGAACATAAAGCGAATAAGTATATATTAAAACAAGAAAAGCAAGGTCAACATTGAAAGCAAGGAAGGAGATCAACATTTCATTAAATTATCAAATACTCCAACTAGAGAGATGATTATTTCCAAAACAATAATAAATTTAACAAGGCTGAACAGTAAATGAAAATAAACAAAAAGAATTCTCATAATGATATTTGCCCCGTGTAACAAAAAGAAAATAGTTTAATTAGATCAAGATAAACTCACTACGAAGCAAACAGGACTCAGCATCTAGCTAGCATTCTGCAAGAATACTTTCTTCACAAGGCGGTGAATTAATTTTAAAACGTCACCAGGTTCAGTGACTAGCTAGTGCCCAATCTTAGACTGGCAAACTAGTGAGCATAATTTAAAGCTAATTTCCAAATTCTGTAAGTACACTGAAATCTTCATCACTCATTAGACCCCAATATGGGAGAGAACCACGGAACAAGTCGAAGACTAACAAAAGGGCAAGGCAGAAATAATCGACAGCACGGGCTCTGTCTGGCACATGCCATCTTACCAGAAGGGCTGGATATCCTTCAAAATCTTCTAATTTCCATATTTTTCCAGTGAGAGGCTCTGGAACCTAATTAAATCCATCCAACAACAATACAGGAGTTAAATAGAGATTAACATCTTTGAAGAACTAGTATATTCCTTGCTCAAATAACAGACAAGTAAAAAAGAGCACGAGAGTAACAACCTGAAATTCGGGAGCTCTAAAACCCAAGGTGACCCTTGTGGACTCCATTTTGGCAGCTCGGAGTACGATCCTTCTTGGGGACGAAGCTCTCTTTAACTGCAAAGAATGAAAACCCAACTTTGAAACAGAACGTACTCGCAAAACTTCAGGGGAAGTAATAACTAATTGCCGTGGTAAATGCACTAAAGGTGAGCCTAACGAAGACACGCCCACGGCTACAGTCATTGCTGATTACGCTACCGTAAGGCGTTGGATGACAAGCTCAATTCTCCTTCTCCGTTCATCATCCCGTTGGAGATAAACAACTTTTTTTTTTTTTTTTTCTGGTCCTCGCTCTGTTATGCAGCCTCCTTAGTGGAAATTTAATAATGGGCTAGGCTCACATGCCCTCATTGTGGGATAATCTCTCAAAGACCCACACCTAGGACCCAGTATTTATCACCTGGAATTGTTGCGCTCAATGACCAAAACTTTTTTTATTTATGGGTTAAGGGTAAATTTCCCAAATAAATTTTGGAAAGCGTAAAAATTCTTATAAACAATTTAAGATGATGCAAATTCACTAAGGCCTTTAAATTCCATCAAACGTCCGTTAGGTTTTACTTCATGTTGGTCAGCAAAGAAAAGAGAGAATTCTTACAAGGGTTAAGATCCTTAAATAGCTATCAATTTTTTTTAAAAGTGCAAAAATAATCATGAACTATTTTTTAGAATAAAAGTAATCATAAATTTTTAAAAATGGTGCAAAACCATTAAGTCACTGTAGCGACGTTAATTTTTTATGAGGGTTTTTTACAATAACTTAACAATTTTACACCCTTTTCGGAAGTTCATAAATTTTTAAAAATGGTGCAAAACCGTTAAATCACTGTAGCGACGTTAATTTTTTATGAGGGTTTTTTATAGTAACTTAACAATTTTACATCATTTTCAGAAGTTCATGATTACTTTTGCTTTAAAAAAATAATTTATGGTTATTTTTGCACTTTTGAGAAAAGTTGATAACTATTTAAACACTTTAATCCTTCTTACAAAATTGATGAAAGAGAGGAGGCGTTTGATGGAATTTAATGACTTTAGTGAATTTGCATCATCTTAAATTATTTATTGATATTTTTGCTCATCCCAAAACCTATTTGTGTTAGACACTCCTAAACTCTAAGGAAAAATTTTCTTAGTAAAATTGCATATCAACCCATTATTTATTGAACTCCTAGGGAGCCTTGATTAACCCACATATCTTCAAATATTTAGTTGTGTACAAGTTTTGGGCAAAAGTAAGCATAAGAAAACTGATTGATTTGGCAACTCAAAATCTATTTGCTTCAAAGTAATATTTATTTTGAAGTTGGTTTGGTTCAATCGAAATTTTGTTGGTTATTGATGAAATGAGATTCATTTTTTTTTAATAATTAATACTTAGATTAAAGATTAATGACTTAAATATTTCAAATTGTCAATTTTTATATTTTTTTTTAATTACATAAGGATTAAATTTGGATTGGATGCTACATACACATGGCCAAAAGCCGTTGGTTCAATTTTTATATTTAAGTTGTAAACTATATATGATATTTGCGCATATATACTAACAAAATTAATATTAAAAATTTCAGATCCAAGTCCCATATCAAACATACATTTAAAGGTAAAAGAGAAATAAGGAGAAATGGGGTGATAAAATTTTAATAAGGAGAACATATAAAATAAAATAATAAGATATATTAACTAAAAACTTTAAACCCTACCTCTTCAATTTTTTAAATACCAACTCAAACAAATATCCCTTCCGTTTGCGTCCCTCCCCTCTCGTCCACTCATACCAAACAAACCCTTACACTAAATTAGCTTTTTATTTTCTTTTTCTTTGGTGCCTGGAGTTTCAGGGTTTGATTGGGGGAGGCCTTAGGCGCGCTCTCGTCCTCTCCCATTTTATTTTTTAATTTAACTACACCTAATAATTTTTGGGGAGAATTTAATAGAGAACTAAAGATTCAAATTAATTTCATTTAAATCCTAAAACATTCTAAAATTTAACTGTAGGACCTAGGACTAAAATAAAAATAAATTTTTTAAGTAAAAAGGCAATAATATCCTTTATTTTATGAATAAGTGTAGAACTCTTTATGTACAATTATAATCTTTCTATGAACAACATATTAATTTTCAGTTGTTAAAATTACATACTTATTCATTAGATAATTTCACTTGGTCATGAGGAGTTGTATACGTGTTCATAGGAATATTCCACTTATTCATAAAGCAAAAACATTATTGTCTTTTTGCTTGAAAAACTTATTTTCATTTTGATCCTTAGTTCTACAGTAAAATTTTAGAATGTTTTAGGGTTTAAATAAAATTAATTTGAATACTTGGTTTTTAATTGAAATTCCTCCTACTGTTTTTTCATTTTGCTTGGCCTATGCATGGAACTTGCGACTCAGCTTTAGGCACCTGTCATATTTCCTTCTCTTCATGTATGACACCGAACAACCTATTGTGAGGGTAATTGTTCCACTAAAATCCTTCCTTTTTGTTAAGCCTGTATATTTTATTAAAAAAATGCATGTTAAGGGTATTTCACCAAATCAAATAATTTAACGATATTTTTGAAAATCTTTTTGTCTTGGATAGTTAGGTTAGAATCAGAGTACGTAAATCAAACAATTCAATTTTTTTTTTTTGCCAGAGACACACCAATGATTGAGTCATATTAATAATCAACATGATTGTAGAATATATGCTGAATTCATTTATCAGATTCTGTAAAACGAATATGTCTCTCACTTAATAATTTTTAATGTTGATGATGATGATGAATAATACGTACAGAGGCATGCCCAAGAACAACCAAAAAAAGAAAAAAAAAAGATTCAAGATGAGGCATAACACATGCAAGGAAGAATAGCTCAATTCCATTAGATTAAGATAGTAGTATCACCCAAGTGTCATCCATGGGATCAAAATTCCATACATTATTAATAAATCTATATATGATAGAGATAGTCACACACACACTTCTGTATATGTAAGCACCATTTGAAAGCTCATTGTTTAATGTTTTTGTTAGCCTGAAGCCTCATATTATTTATGATTCATAGCTTAAAATATATGGTTTTTCCGGCAATCAAAATCATGAAGTACTAAAATGTAAAAATCATGATAAGCTAGTCACGCTATTCAAATCATGTGATTATCTTTCAATGCTTATAGTATGGATCCACTATGAATGAACAGTTGGGAAGCATCCCGTCTCTATGAATGTGAGATAAACTAAAAATAAATAAATATTTCTTCCGGTTTTAATTATAAGACTTAGTTAACTTCTTTAAAGAATCTTAAGAAAGTTAATTATAATACTTTAAAGCATCAGAATTTATCATTTTTCTTTAAACTATTTTGTTTTATTTATAAACTTATATATATAATAAAACACAACATATCATATAATTAAATAATTTATTTTATTTTTTTAAATGGGTCTTATAATTAAGACCAAAAGTAATATTAAACGTGCATCAAGCTGTTACCCCTTTGCTTTGTATGCTGCCGTTCCACTTTTTTAAAGTAATCGGTTCTTAATTAGTATATGTGTGGAGTTGGACCACGATGCAACAATTTAATGTGTTGATCGTATGATCATCTATATTATATTTATTGAAAAAATTTGTCTAGAGGTCACAGCGCAGACGTTGGAACTAACTAGTACCCACTACCTCTAGTTTTAATTATAAGATTCAGTTGACTTTTTTAAAAGATTAAAGAAACTAAATAAGTTATTTAAGCATAACATATATAGTGTGTAATTATATATTATATATCATTTTATAAGTTAGACAAAATAGTTTGAAAAAAAAAAGTCAAATTTAAATACTTTAAAGTAGTGTAATAAGCTTTTTTTAGAATTCTTCAAAAAATCAATTAGGTATTATATTTAATATTGGATGTAACATTTTATTTTAATAAAAAAACCTATGCAAAATTATTGTATTGCCTCTAGTCTTCCGCTGCATAAACTACTATATCGATCTCACTACTACTATAAGACCCAATTGATTTTTTTTTTGGGAAAGATTAATAAAGATAAATAAATTATTTAATCACATCATAGCTAGTGTATCATAATATTATATACTTCATATGTCATAACTATAAGGCCCAATTGATTTTTTTTGGAGAATCCGAAGAAAACTAATTAAATTACTTTAAAACATTAAAATTTATTATTTTTCTTCAAATTATGTTGTTAGACTTATGAAGTAATATATAATATAATAAAACATACCATATGATATAATTAAGTAATGTAATTAGCTTTCTTAGGATTCTCCAAAAAAAGTCAAGTGGGTATTATAATTAGGACCGGATGGAGTATTAGTTCATAAGATAGTGTGTTAGACAAACTAACTTAAATAAAAAAGATAAATTTAAATGCTATAAAGTAAGGTAACGGGAAAATTTCAATTAAATACCTTGCAAATTTGGAAAACCAGAAAAGCATTTTAACATTTGCAAAAGACACATTGGTGATAAAGGGGAATATGAGTTTTCTAAATTATGAACAAAAGACCCAAATGCCCCTTCCTTAGGTGAAAAACATGCTGTGATGACAGAGAAACACAAACTAGCTTGGTTGTTTGTGGTTATGCTATCAAAGAAGGTTAAAATTTGTTGGTAATTGCGCACACTAGAATAATCAAAGCTTTTAAGGAATTCGTCAATAGTTCAAGTAGGTCTATTGTCGAGATTTTTTATAGTAGATAAGGATGAGATGAAGAAGGCCATCTTCCTCCTCAGCTTACCCCCCTCTCTCTTAATGGTGCTGAAATCGAAAATGTTGGATCTTCCTTCTCTTTGTTTTTTTGATTCCTCCATTTCTCCTTCCAATTATTTGGTTGTGCTATTTAAGGTATTTTGGATCTTTTACCAAGAGGAGAAGAGCATTGGATTGATTATGTCGCAACTGTTATATTTTTATTGTGTAGTAACATCTCTGTTTGTTGTCATGCAACTTTTGGTTTTATGTAAATGCCCTTAATACACTTGTCAATGTAATTATTGCTTTTGTTAATGATGAAACATTATGGTAAGTAATGTATATGGTCTCTTTATGATGAAATTGTTAAGTCATTGACAAATGTGATTTTTTTGTTGCACAATTGCAATTATAAATCATATCTACTCATTGTAAATATGGTAATCACAAATGAGTTATTAGTTTATACTCTTGTTGACATATTTCGCTAATAGATTGAGTAGTTAAGAACAAGTCATGAATAAGTGTGCAATGAGATTCAAATAATAATAATGGTTTTGATGAAACTCATTATAGTGTTGACAAAATGAATGAATAAATAAGGAGTATCTAGAAGAAATTGAGTGACCATAACTATTAGTATTAACCAAATTATTAATGAGATTCACTAGAATAATAATAATAGCTTTGACTAGACTCGTTATGAGTTTGACAAAAAGGAGAAACAATTTACTTGAGGAAATTAAATGACCAATAACAATAGGTATTGACAAAAACCGTAATGATATTTGCTATAATTATAATGGTTATCACGATACTAGTGATGATTTTGACAAAAACGAAGGCCCAAGGTACTTGAGCAAATTAAGTGACAACAACTGTGCGCACTAATCAAATATGTAATAATGGGATTCACTAGAATAACCATTAGAATTAACTGGATATTAACTGTTGGTATTAAACAAATCATTCATGAGATTCACTAGAATAATAATGGGTTTGACTATACTCATTATGGGTTTAACAAAAAGAAGAAATAAGTTACTTAAGGAAATTAAGTGACCGGTAACAATTGGTATTAACTAACACCGTAATAGTATTCATTATAATCATAATGGTTATCACAATACTAGTGATGATTTTGACAAAAGGAAGACACAAGGTACTTAAGTAAATTAAGTGACAATAACCGTGTGTATTAACCAAATTGTAATAGGATTTGCTGAAATCATTTTGGATTTGACTAGATTCATTATGGTCTTGCCAGAATGAAGGAAGAAGGAGCAACTCGAGAAAATTGACAAATATACAAGTCATTGGTCCTAAACACCATGTTCCTCTACATATATATTAGTTACAATAAAAGACATAATTACCAACACTAGCAATTTCATTGACATAATTACCATATACATATCATAATATTTCACTATTAACAAACATAGTATTGACATTGACAAGTACATTAAAGGGATTGACCAAAAACTATAAACTTCATGACAACAAACACTATACAAAGAGAAGGAAGATCCATCGCCATCAATTTTAGCATCATCGCCATCGAGTCCAATCTTCACCATCGTCTTTTCTTTATCTCTGTCTTTTTCACCTCAATCACCATCTCCATTGGTCCTTTAATCACCATCGAAAGATCGCCTTCTTCATCTTCTCTTTCTTTACTAAAAAAATGTCTACAACAAATTCACTTGAACTATTGATGAATTTCTTAAAGGTTTGACTATTCTAGTATCGCAATTACCAACAAATTTTAACCTTCCCTAAAGCATTACCACCAACAACCAAGCCAGTACATTTTTTCTGTCATTACAATACAACCCCCTTTTTTCTCTATCATCACAAAATGTTTTTCACCTAAAGAAGGGGCATTTGGGTGTTTTGCTTATAAAACTCATATTTCCCCTTTGTCACCAATGTGTCTTTTGCAAATGTTAACATAATTTTTTGAGTTTTCCAAATTCACAAGGTATTTAACTAAAAAATTTTCTAATGTAACTAGCTTTCTTAATATTCTCTAAAAAATTCAACTCGGTCTTATTTTTAAGATCGGATGTAATATTATGTACTGTAGGCAATATATACTCAATATGTATAATAATAGACTCAACTAATCGTTTATAACACAACAAATAACCATACAAGCAACACATGTTCATTTGTTAAAATGCGACAATCACCCTCTAACATTATATTTGTAATATTATTTAGCACATAATTAAACAATAGTATATGGGTAGTGTTAGAATATTTTAAAATGAAGAGGTGTGTTTTTGTAAAGTCATGTTCATTAACTAAAGGATTTATATGAAGAGTTGTGTAGAGAGTTATGACACTAAAAGCTACCAATGTATCTCTTAAGGTTTTAGAGGCATATGTGAAAAGGTTATAACCATATGTATAACAGTCATCACTTGATGAAAAGTTGTAGTATATTTATGAGAAAACTCTACATAATATAAATGTATAACTCTTCATATGTTTATTCATGAATCTGTATATAATATTCATGAATCTCACAAATTTTTATGAATTTTAATTGAAGAGGTGTTGCTTCAAAAGACATTACTTTAAAGAGGCACCATTTCAACGCATCACTTCATTGTCTATAAATACCTATCACTATTAGTCATTTTGGATTATTAGAAACTGCACAAGAGATTAAACTCATTGTCTTTGTCTTTGAGTGCATACAAAGATAGGTATAGGTGGGGTTGAATTAATCCTAAAGGAAAGTGATGCCCACAACTTGAAGACATTGTGCACTACTTTCTTTTTCATCTTTTCTTCTTATATTCCTCATAGATATAGCCCTTCCAACAATCTTTAGGCTTAATTTATTGTCATTCCAAATGGCATATTCGAGGGAGATGACTACATACTTTGTCAAGTTAGAAAGATTTGATGGCGGTAACCTCTTAAGAGGTAAAAGAAGATGAAGTTTTTGTTGACAATACTGAATGTTGTATATGTTCTCACCACTCTCAAACCTTAAGAAGAAGAAGAAGAAGAAGAAGAAGAAGAAAAAGAAGAAGAGACTATGGCTCAAATTAAAGAGAGGCAAAAATAGGAAAATGATGACTTTATTTGCATGGGCCATATCCTGAATAGGCTTGGTGATTCTCTCTTCAATGTGTATCAAGACTTAGTCTCTGCAAAAGAACTCTGGGATTAATTAGAAGCAAAATACATGGAAGAGGATGCTACAAGTAACATGCTTCTTGTTTCTCGTTTTAATAAATATAAAATGATGAATGGTAGATTTGTCATGGAGCAATTACATGAAATAGAATTTATTATGAGTAATATTAGACAATATAACATAAGCATGGATTAATCTTTTATTGTCCTTTCAATTATAGAAAAACTTTTTCCTTCATGGGAAGACTGTAAAAAGAGTCTTAAACATAAAAAGGAAGATACTTCTTTTGAGAAATTGGGGAATTGTCTTCGTTTGAAAAAAGAATTAAGAAAGCAGGATGATGCTAAAGATAACAATGCTCGTGAGAAAATTCATCTGGTGAAGGAAGTACAGTCCCACAAGATCTCTAAGAAAATAGGGAAGGAGAAAGATAAACCCCAAGCACAAGAAGGTCACAAGAATAAAAGGAAGAAAGGTAATTGCTACTTTTATAGAAAGGCTGGTCATTATAAGAATGAGTGTCATTTCTTAAAATAAGAAAGAAAATTATTCTTCCAAAAAAGTTGACAATCTTATGGCGGTAATTTCTGAGATCCACTTAGTTGACAATGATGAGTCATGGTGGGTGGACTCTGGTGCAACTCATCATGTGTGTAAAAACAAGAATTTCTTCAAGACATCAATATATATAAGTACTATATGATGAAGCGATGTTGATTTAACGGCTTACAATTGGCTATAAACACATATCACTATTCATCAAAGATTACCCCTTTCATTGGGCTCATAAATATGAGTCATGTCCATAATGTAAAAGGATAATCACTCTTTACTTACAATCTAGTGGTCCTAACACTTAAAGTATCAGCTCATTCATGCAATTTTGTAAGATACATACTGCTACCCACGCCTTTCTTTAAAACTTTCGTTGAACCTTTCTTGCCAAGTCGTTTTACATTATCCTTTCTACTTCATCATTTACTATCCCATCTGTCTCTTATGCTAGCTCCGTCGTTATAGAACCAGATTTCCCAGAGGTGATGTCGTTAAAGGAGCAAATGAGTGTACCTATGTAGAACATTGTTCACTATTGTGTGTTAGTAGTTTCTTTTAATTTTCACTCCAACTTATGTGTATGTTGCTTTAGCTGTTTCATGTTCCATGTGACAAGTTTTGATATTAAGTTTCATGTTCCTTCTTAGAGTTTCTCATCTTTTATTGTATCATTTAGTTAACCTTAGTCCCACTCAGATATTTAACATTCAAATACTTGTATTAAACAAACACTTATCGCGACACAACTGGTACCTCACCTTTATTTCCGCACCAAACAAAAGTTTTGATTCTTTGCCAATATAATTTTTGTTATCGCTGACATCCATTCTTAATAAAAAAAAAGATGTAGTATCCTGAGTGGCTATGAACCTGGTTTGTAGATAAGAATGGATGTTGGCCAAAATTAAAAACACACGTGCTACTAGATGTTGCCTAATGTAATTTTTTATTTTGGTCAACATCCTTATTTTTGTGAACAAAAAGATGTAGTAGCAGTGATGATCAACTTGGAATAATTGTTTTATTTTCTTTTTAAAGTTAACTTATTAGAATGATTCTGTGATGAGCACTCATCAATCAATGAACCAAAGTAACATATCTTAAAGTAAACAAGCTTTATTAGGAATTAGGCCCATGCATTGGACTCCATATCTTTACGTAAATCATTAAATTTGATGAAATACAATATATATGTGAGCCAATACATTTTTGTTCACAAAATTGAAAACCATAAAGAAATTTAGGATTTTTTTAAAAAATAAACACACGAAAATCTTGAAAGGCGTTATTTATGGTATTATTGAATCATGATTA
>JBAGKO010000013.1:18195625-18205846 GCA_037177275.1 Acacia concinna
AAGTAATATGAAGCCCCATAAAAAGAGGTGGGGGAGGCCGAAGCAAATATTTAGCAAGGTTATAGAGATGGACCTTTTAGTCAACAACTTATCTAAAGATATGATTTTTGACATAGCACAATAGAGTCGTGTGATCCATGTAGCCGACCTACTTAATTGGATTAAGAATTTATTGTTATTGTTGTTGTTGTTGAAAGCATCCATATCACTATATAGACTATTGGCATATAAAATCAATTACTTAGGTTGAAGTAAGGCCAAACCCTAGTTTGGATGGAACAAGAGAGCAAATAATACTAAATTGGGAGAAAAGAAAGGAATTGAGAAAATTTTAGAAAAAGACAGTTAAAATAAGGAGAAGATAAATCAAAACAACAAAGTCAAAAATCCCAAATAACTACTTTGTACCTTCTTTTTCTGTAATTACGAAAGTGCAATTAGATTTTTAACAACACGAGTATTTTAATTCACAACAAAAGTATCTCAATTAACAACGCAAAAAGCATATGATACTACGTATTTACGCTGTAAATTGTTTGTGTTGCTATTGTTAATTGAAATACTCTTGTTGTGAATTAATATACTCATATTATTAAAAATTCAGTGGCACTTTCGTAATTACAGAAAAAAAGATACAAAGTGACTAATTTAAAAATTTCGATTTTATTATTTTAGTTTATCTTTTTCTCACTTTAACTGTCTTTTTCTGTAATTTTTTAAAAAGAATTCCCAGTTAAAAAAAATGGGAAAGAAAAGAAAGGGTTTCCCCCAAAATTTCTATCACATGTATGGATAGCATTTGGAGGAAAAACTCATTTTTCACACTCGTCTGCACTCGCGCTCTCTTCTCCTTCGTTCTTGATTTTTCGCGCGCAACTCGACTGTGCGCTTCCAACTCCACTCTACCTGGGTCGTTCTTTCAGTCGACCTCCACCCCACCGCAGATTCGTGCTTCCAGTTGAACTCCACTCGATCTCTACAGTCGCCTCTATTGCGGCGTCTCTGTGTGTGCCCCAGACATCGTCTCACCGTCACCTCGTCTTCAAGCATTCTTCCTTCAGGTGTGTTCTCCTCCTCTGCTTGGTGCTTTTTTCCCATTTTGGTTTATAATGTGCAGTATCATGACCTTGATGATACCCTTGTAAAACTTTTTTTGCCTTTTTTTTTTCGCCTTCTGAAAATTAATCCATGGAAGGGTTTCTGTTTGTCAGAAGGTCAGGGATCGGATGGCTTTGGTTGAATTAGATTAAGTGCAGAATAATCTTAAATTGGTTATTGCAGCTTAGAGGCATAAGTATTTCCTGCCCATTTTAAAAATGCTTATCTGGAAAGAAGGCTTCCCAGTTCCTAAACTTGTTAGTTCCTACACTCTTCTTTGAGAAGAATGACATGCTTCTTTTAGAAATATTGCAGAACCAATCGTCCAATAGTGTTGCATGCGCTTCATGTCTGCAGTATGTTTTACTAATCTATGTACTATATAGTTTGTCTAGTTCCTCATATTGCATATGGTCAAAATTTTCCCCTTGTAGTATGTTTCTGATTCTGATTATGGTAAAATTCTTGACATGGATCACATAGCTATAGATGAACTTGTCTTGTTGTTGTTTGGTTTGTTCTGTTTATTCATTCCTTCCCGCCCATTCTTCTCTCCTTCTCATTGGCATGATTCCACTCTCTGCCCCCTTCTTCGGTACCCAGATCCCTGCTGCCGTTTTTACTAACCGTCGCAACCTGTCGTAGACCTCCTTTTTTCAAGCATTTTGATCTTCTTTCTCTTTTTTGCTCCCTCTCTTTAGACTTTATCTTTTGTTGAACCAATATAGCTTAGTGAGCATATCTGACTTGAAGTAGGGATTGTAAAAACGAAAAGCCTGTCTTGAAATTTAGCTGGGTTTAGAGGTATGGACATCAACAGTGAGGAGGAAGATGGAGAATTTGGATTCTCAAGAAACTATTTTCTGGCAAAGGAACTGGGCTCCTCAAGCAAGAAATCAACTCACAAGCTTTCCGACATTGACATTGTTGATGAACAGGTATATATTTAATCACTAGGACTCATTCCTCTTCATTCTATACTCTTTTGTCTCTGCTATATCGGAATGTTTCCTACATATAGGAGTTGAGGGCTGCAGCAGCCAATATTGAGCCCAAGCACGAGAAGGAGATTACTGCATTAATTGATGGTTATAAAAATATTTATTCTGAATGGGTTTTTGCCCTAAGGTATGGTTCTCCTACTTATTACCAATTTGATGCAAAAGTTAACGCTTCTTTTGTCTTTCTAGTCATGCCACAATGTGTTTACCAGCAATTTTGTTGAAATGTCTTTGATTAACTCCACAGAATTAAACAACTGTATATAAGCACTTCACTTGAAGTCATATAACAATCTAGAAAATCCTACTTTCTGTATGGACAGAGATCTATTGCGTAATGCGTACCTCAATGTTGCTGGTTCACGGGATCCCTTAATTAAAATAATTTTAAACAAGAACACAAAGCCTTATGCTACATAAAGTACGGATTCATAATGTATCTTCTGTCCTTGTCCATTCTCGCTGCTAAGTGGCTTAGCTTTTAATTTGTTAGGCTTCCGCTTAGATATATTGTACCACATTGTTGATTGGATACTCACCTTTCCCCCCGCGTCATGAACTAGGTGTTGTTTTTCCTTGCTAATGTATGGCTTTGGGTCTAAGAAGGCTTTACTTGAAGATTTTGCTTCAACTGCTTTGGCTGAACATTCTGTAATTGTTATCAATGGTTATCTTCCAGCCATTAACATAAAACAGGTACCTTTTTAGCATTTCTAAAGATACATGTTTTAACAGAACCAGAAAAGAACATACAAATATGGTCACACTTTAAGAACTCATCCTCCCCATGATGCATGACAAATGTTAATGTTTCTGAATATAGGTCTTGATAGCTTTAGCTGAAGTGTTATCAGATCAAGTAAAAACTAAACAGAAGGTTTTCAAAAGGGAGCAGCCATTCAGTTCTCAATCCATAGAAGACCTTCTTGCATTTTTGGATGGAACAGAAATAGAGGAGGAAGATTGTTTTGTTTGTGTTGTCATTCACAATATTGATGGACCTGGATTAAGAGACTCTGAAACCCAACAATATCTTGCTCGGCTAGCTGCTTGTTCCCATATTCGTATTGTTGCCTCAATTGACCATTTAAATGCTCCTCTTCGTAAGTATATTTACTATTTCAGTTATCTTATAAAGAAATATTTGCCTCTGTCGTAATTTTAGCACTAGTTTAATCTTCTT
The DNA here is from genome assembly GCA_037177275.1 of Acacia concinna. NCBI lineage: Eukaryota > Viridiplantae > Streptophyta > Magnoliopsida > Fabales > Fabaceae > Acacia > Acacia concinna. The sequence continues at coordinate 18,198,908 of JBAGKO010000013.1, forward strand.
TGACTCTATTATTTTTTCAGGTTTTGGAACTTTGGATAATTTTATTTTCTTCTTTTCGTTTTGAATTACTTTTTTCAGTGTGTAAATAGAAGTTTAATGATGCGATTTCTTTTGGTACGCTTGTTTGTAGCTATTCCTTATTGGCTTATCAGTTGGCAATACAGAATAAGTTTGAATGCTGTTGCAGTACCATAGATGTTCAATTTTTTCTTGATCTATGTTGCCTTGCATTTTGAAGTCCTTTGTGAATATGTTATTATCTCTGGTAGTCTGGTTTAAAGTGGACTCTAGGATTACGTGCTAACTTGTGACCCCTCAGAAAACCTAATATCTAAAATTTTTCTTGAGGCTTAGGTGCTGTTATATATTGGTGTATGTTGTATGCACTAGCACCTTAAAATTGTTCTCAGGAAAGTAATGTTGCATGTGTGGCATGATGAAATACTACTTTTTAGTATTATTTATGTATTCTGCCTAAGGATTTCCATCTTGGTTCTGTTTATATAGTCTGGGACAAGAATATGGTTCACAGACAATTTAATTGGTGCTGGCATCACGTCCCCACCTTTGCCCCATACAAGGTTGAAGGCTTGTATTATCCTTTGATTCTGGCTCAGGGTGGTTCCAATCAAAGTGTTAAAACAGCTGCAATAGTATTGCAAAGTTTAACACCCAATGCGCAGAGTGTATTTAAAGCTCTTGCGGAACATCAACTCTCTCATCCTGATGAGGAAGGCAAGCTACTTCAATTATTCTTTTGGATATGCTGCCTGTTCTTCATCTAATAGCAGATGCATATACAGTATTTTGCTAATTTTTTGGCCTTTACCATTTAGGCATGCCAATCAGTGATCTTTACTCGGTCTGCCGAGAACGCTTCCTTGTTAGCAGTCAGGTTACGCTGAATTCCCACTTAACTGAGTTCAAAGACCATGAATTGGTCAAGATTAGGAGGCATTCCGATGGTCAAGATTGCTTGTACATTCCTCTGGCAGCTGAAGCACTCCAGAAGGTGTTGCAGGAGATCAATCAATAGTGTCGATTCTTGCATGAAACTGAATGGTATCAGCGAAAGAAGTTACTTATGCCATCTTAATTTGCATTTTCATACTGTCACCATCGGATTTTAAGCTCAACACTTCCTAGTTAATGGGCTCATAATGTTTATCCTGTGTGCCTTTTAGACGCGGGGCTATCCTCTTGTGTACTTCGTCACGCGAATACTGTGGATAGAAGGATGGAGCGGGTTATCAAAAACCAAACCAAAAAAATGGACGGAACGGTGTAATCTATTGAATATCAGGCGACGCTATATTAATGGCAACAGCCTACAGCAGTTTTGGGACCTTAAAATTTTAAATTTTGGAATGGTAGTAGAATAAAACAAGAAAATAAAAGGCATTGCACATAGGGGTGTTTATTTGGCGTGATTCATAAACCTTTAGTACATCGTATTCAATAGCCTTAAAAGATAAATTGTACTTAATATTAACGATTCGTGAACATTGCTTGTTAAGATATAAAAGGCTTTGTTGGCTAATAATAATCAATATTATCAATAATATATACAATAAATATTACTCTCGATCCTGATCCTAATTATAGGGGCTTGTTGACTTTTGGAGAATTATAGGAAAATCTTTAAAAAGCTAATTATATTACTTAATCATATTATATATTGTGTTTTATTACAGTATATATTAATTCATAAGTCAAACAATTGATAAAAAAAATGACAAATTTTGATGTTTTAAAGTAATGCAATTATATTTTTTAAAATTTTCTTAAGATTATTTAAAAAAGTCAACAAATCTTTATAATTAAAATCAGAGGGAGGTATATTGTTTATTTTGTCTAAGACTGGTCTATGTCTGAATTAGTTTATCATTAAGTGATTGATGCCGGATGCAAATATTTGGAGAAGTTTTGTTTTGTTAGACGCAAAAGTATTAAATAAACCCTCAAATGGGGAGTAGATTTTGTTAGAATATTTTTTTCTTTTTAAATCTTATCTCTACCCTTAAATTAAAAAAGTAAGTGATTTAGATTTAAGGGTTAAAGGTAAAAAATGCCTGTGTTTTTTCTAAATGGGCATCAAACACCATATATTTTTCTTAGCTACAAAAATATTTATTAACCCTTGACAAAAATGCCACATCCTTTAAATTGGACTAATTGATGTTACTTTTGAATTTGGTGGGCCCACAATTTTATTTTTAAATGATTATTTCATAAAAAAATTTGGACACTCTCCCGCAAGTCACTTTTCCTTGCATGTCGTCCCTTTTATCTCTCTTTCAAATTTCTCTCTGTCTAACCCAATTTCGTTCGTCGGCCCCCCTATTGTCGAGACTCTAATTCCATCACCTTCACCCTTATGGTGGCACACCACCACCTGCCCTGACCTTCAACCACTACACGTGACATTCCGATGAAGTTTTGACGCAAAATCGCTGTAGAGAAGGTGACCATCATTGTATCAAGCGCCATTTCCTCAAATCTCTCTATGCTCCACAGATGCTCCACTTTGATAGAAGGAATAATGATACAAATTACTAAGCTGGTTAGTATGATGACAAACAAGGCCCACTCTTGCAAGCGCTTCCGTTGAATCTTCCGAGATGTTGGATTTTTTTATGGGACTTAAAGCCATCCTCCTTAGCAAGATCTTCTTTTTCATTTATGTCATTGTCGTCGTTATTTTTTTGTTCATCGCCGGTGGAAGAATGACGGGTAAGGGCTTGGGCTTCTTTGGATGTTGAGATGAGTTTCTAACAAGGGAAAATTCAAGGATGGGTTAGATTTGGTTGGAGGTTGTGGGCTTAGGATGAAAGTTTCAATATATAATTTTACTCTTCCCCTGTGATAATGGTGCCTCAACATTGTTTTATGCTGATTTTTGTAATGATGTTATTATGATTTTTTATATAACAGAAAAACCTTTTGTTGAGATGAGTTTCTATGTAAGGAGGAAGGAGGGGTAACATTGTGGTGGCTGATCGATCGTGGTGGCTAACGAGTTAGAGTTATAGTGTGGGGAATGAGTTATGGGAAGAAAGTTGGAGAAGAGAGGGAAAGAGGACGACATGGAAGGAAGAGTGACTTGTGGGGGAAAGAGTGTCAAAATTTCTTGGGAAATTTGCATTTTGGTCACTGGGAAGGGAATTTATGATCAAACAGTCCTGTAAAATCGCATATTTGCAAAAAAGTCATGTCAAATTACCTTATTACCCTTAATAAGAAAATAATTTCTCTCCTCCATCAATTAGTCTGACGCTGTCTTTGTCTCTGTCATATTGTCTCTGTCTTTGTCTCTCTCTCTCTCTGTGTCTGAAGTTATAGTTGTCAATAGTAGCACATTGAGTTGTCAATGGAAACACACTGAGTTGTCAATAGAAAGTACATCTTATTCTCTCTTTTTTACGTGTGTTTCCATTGACAACTCAGTGTGTTGCCATTGACAACTCAGTGTGTTTCTATTGACAACTCACTGTCTTGCCATTGACAATTATAACTTTAGACTAAGAGAGAAAAATAATTTATTTTTCTCTCTCCCTTAGTCAACCTAACGCTATCTTTGTCTCTCTCTCTCTCTCTATTTTTTTTATAAATGCCATTAGAAATATTTGTGTTTCTATTAACAACTCAATGTGCTTCAATTGACAACTCAATGTGCAGCTATTGATAACTATAACTTCAGAAAAAGAGAGAGACAGCCTGACAGAGACAGAGACAACGTCAGACTAACTGACGGAGAGAGAAAAATTATTTTTTATTAAGGGCAATGGGGTAATTTGACATTAGCAATATATTGTAAAAAAGTCCCACAAGACTTCTTTTTACAAATACATGATTTCACGGGACCGTATGATCATAAATTCCCTTTATCAGGACCAAAACACAAATTTCTCAATTTTTTCCATTAAATAATCATTTAAAAATAATATTCCGCAACAAATTCAAAAGTAACGTCAGTTAGCCAAATTTAACAAAGTGGTATTTTTATCCTATTTAGAAGAGTTGATAGACATTTTGTACCCAAAAAAATATATGATGCTTAGTGCTTGTATGCCCGTAAAATGGTCATTTAGACCAAACAAGTAAACAAGCCTAGTAAATAAGGTTGGGCCAAGCAATAAAAACTGGCTCAAGTCATATAAACTTATGCCAGAAGCCTATCTATGGGAACAGGTCTAGCCTGGCGGAAGTGATATAATTTAGTTGGGTATGGGTTAAACCCAGTGTAAGTGAAGTATGGGTCTAACTTGATGGAAATCCACTACAGGAGGCACACGTCTAACCATCTTGAAGAGATCCCAAATTCAAGAATATCGGAACTACCACGTCAGATTCCCAATAATATAGCAATATGAGGCCCCGACTCATTGCATCTAAGCTAAGACCGAGCCAGACGTAAGAATCAATCAACCTCCACATGCCTTAGATCTACAAAAAGAGGAACTATATGCCTAAAAATTGGAAGTAGGCTAGACGGTGATAAAGCCTAAGAAGGAAGTCCATAAACGTAGCATTCATCTAAGGCTCAGGAGAAGTTCTAGCTCTGGAGACTCAGTCATAACCACTAGAAGGACATGTGAAGCCTCTAGAGACAGTCTATCCCCACAAGCCTAGAATCTCGGGATGGACTAGCCAGATTCATGGATGTTGCAACTAACTCATATATTATAGGGACAGGGGATAGACCGTTACAGGGTTAGACTAGCCATTTAAAAGGGTAAACTTAGACGTCAAACACACACTGAATTACTCATAATCACTCTTGTACTCCATATTCCCAGAATTCGTTGTACTCATATGCATACATTCAATAAAATTGCTTCAATCTCTTGTGCTTGATCTATTTCCTCTCTTATATGAATTATCTTGTTGTTGGTGATCCAAAATCTTTTATTTAATTACATAACCAAATTCTGCTCAGATAGTTTGGTGCCGTCTGTGGGGACCCAACAACAAACTTTTTAAAACTTTTTGTAGCATCTATCATGAGGATCTGACATTATAATCTTATGCATAGTGTATGTACTTTTTTTGTTTTTCAGCCATGAGAGGGAAAACCATCGGTACCACATATCGGCTTGCAACTTCTAAAGCGTACGTGATAGAACTGACCGATCTGGTGAAAAAAGGGGACAACACAACTCATGGAACAAGCAAAAAACAAAGTTCTGCATCAGGAGGAGCATTATCCTTAGCAACAAAGAAAATATCATTGTGTTTGCTGCCCAAAGTGTGTCGGATCCGCAACGGACAGTCCAATCTCTATTCAAAACCAGTGTTACCAATCGCCCCTGGGTGATGCCTGAGACTCTGTCCCCTCAACCATTATGCTGCCTGGTACTAACCTTTGTTCTCATAGTTTGACTAAAGCTATTCCTTTGTTAGGGATTATACAGGAAACACAGGTCCTAACGAGACTAGTAGAGAACATCTTCTAACGAGCAATGTGATGTTGAAACATCGGGCGATCCTAACTCGATTATACCATTATCTGACATTGTTGTGGAGGACCACATGGTTCACCCTTCTGTGACTAGATAGACCCTATCCAATCTACCCCATGAATGGCAAAAGAAGATATAAGACCTAAAAGCCATCACGACAAGGATTCAAGGGATGCCTACTTCAATGAAAAAGAACTAACCAGGTAGATTCTCTTAGTCCCGTCTGTTGATAAGATCGACTTAGTAGCAGATGCATATTGTCGCCATTCCCAGGAATGTATGTGAGGAGTCTATCTTCATGGGGTGCGGATCTATCTTGACGAGGCCTGCCATAAAGTGGATCATGTCCTTACCTTTCCATTCGGTAGTATCTTTCGGAGACCTGAACGACCCGTTGATAACATTATATTTTAATAATATATTTCATGGTGTTTTTAGATATTTAATCACTATTTTTAGGCATAAATTGCATTAATTGTAGTTAATTGTGACTAAAGTTGTTTAAATGAAATTAAGGTTAATAAGGGGCAAAAATGTCATATATTTCATTATTAATCTTAAGTGATTTATTTTTAGAATGTAAGGTATCACATTTTGAGATAATCTCTATTTTATATTCATTTGGAGAAAATTACAGAGTTCCTAGGTTTCTGGAAAAGAAAAGGGCCAGGGAAAATTACAGCATAAACCTGGAAGTTTTGAAAATTGCAAAATAGACCCCGAAATTGCAGCTGCGTTTTTGGCACTGATTATTAGGTTTGAATATCTGATTAGAGAGGGGAGTTGTGGGTTTTGGGGGATATGGAGAGGAACCAATATAGTGCCGTAGGTGGAAAAGAATGGAGAAGGAGGAGCTGAGGGTTCGGCTAGTTTGTGACAGAGGAGAGGCGTGTCACGAAAGAGAGAGAAAGAGAGTTGGAGAGAACGATGTTTTGAACCACCATCACCATCGGCATCTCTTTCCATCCATCGTTGGCAAGCTCCAGCACACCATTGTCACCACCTTATTCATCTTTCTCCTATCTCTCTGCCAACCACCATTGCAGACCCACCATCCTAAAGCATCCTTGATGAACCCACAGACCCAAAAACACTATCATCTTCTATCGCCTTCGTCACCCATTCTGAACCACCGTCGTCCTCACCTACTTCCCATTTCCTTCACCGTGAACCAGCAATAATCATCGTCGTCATCACCTTCATTCCACCCTATTTATTCCTTCACCAACAGCACCCATTTGCCTTCTCTGTTTCCCTTCGGTTTCCACTGCACCAAACACCTCTGTTATTTAATTTCCAATTTCTTACATTTCTCATAGGTTTTTGGCATTTGGAAGGAGCTGTAGTTGCAATTAAATTCATGGGAAGCTGATCTCCATCTCTTGAGGATTGGAATTTGCCTTGAGTTCTTGAGCTTAATGGGGAGTTTTTCTTGATCCTAGTTCCTTTATGAATTTCCTATTATTATTGTAATTCC
>JBAGKO010000013.1:18205946-18218561 GCA_037177275.1 Acacia concinna
CGTAATCAACTTGTAACCTCCCATCTCTAGCTCATACGCCATGCACCCTATTTTAAGACCCAATTAATTCATATTTAAAGCAGGCTCACATGCCATATATTGTATCAAGGTCATAAGGCCTTACTATATAGATCAGGCTTAAACGCCTTACATACAAGACATGGATGAGAAATACCCAACTTGTCCTTTTTACATCGGCTCAGACGCCTTACATCTATTACATGGATGGGAAATACCTAACTTGTCTCTTTTACATTGGCTTCGATGCCCTACATCTACGACATGGATGGGAAATACCTAACTTATCCCTTTTAACATCGGCTCAGATGCCTTACATTTACGACATGGATGGGAAATACCCAACTTGCATCCCTTTTGCATCGGCTTAGATGCCTTACACCCATAACAAGAATGAGAAATACCTAACTTGTCATATCGCATTGGCTGAGATGCCTGACACACACAACTTGGATGGGAAATACCTAACTTGTCATATTACATTGGCTTAGACGCCCTGCATGGCACGACAGGGATGGGACAAACCCACCTTGTCATATAACAACGGCTTAGACGCCCCTACTATATTTCAAGGTTAAATTACTTTACTTTATAAAATTGGCTTGAACACTACATTTCATATTATGGCTTGGAAGCCATACATTACTCTTTATTGTCATAAGACAGGGCTATGTAAACTTAGCCTTACCTTACAATACAGGTGCATCCATCACGACAGCTTTACTTCGTAATGCAAGCTACTCTATCACGATAGCCTTACCTTAACAAGTTTGTCCACCGCAGCAATCCTACTTTACATTACAAGTTTATCTAATATGACAATCTTACCTTAAAATACAGGTTTGTCCATTGCAGTGATCCTACTTTGCAAAACAGGTTTGTCCATTATGGCGACCTTACCTTGTAACACAACACATGCTTACAATGGTAGCAACTACAAATTATTGACATTACTTTTTAAATTCGTTGAGTACCAACACATGCAACAGAGTTCTAACATTAAAAGAATCTACTAATGAGGTTAAACAAGTGATTCAAAGGGTAACATGCTTAGATGAAACGAAGTAAGACTAACATCTAAGACGTTAACCTTACTATCCAAAAAAACAAAAATGCCAACGTTTGGCAAGACTTGTGGTGGCACAAACAAATCGACCATGAAGATTTGATGCAAATACCTATTGACCAAAAATTATATACTTGGTTAAACATTACATTAATGTTTTATGATGCACTAGATACAGGTGACATACACACTAAAGATCACTGAATTATGCATTGACTAATTAAGGTATACATACTGGATCGAATCTCATGACATCACCAAATACATTTAGAGCAAAAGTGAAGACCACCAAAAGCACTGCACGACCAATCTCATGAACTACTTTCCAAGCCAATTGCTCATTTGACTTAAAAAGTGGGGGACTTATTGTATGCTCATAAAACGGTCATATGGGCCAAACAAGTAAACAAGCCTAGTAAATGAGATTGGGCCAAGCAACAGGAACTGGCCCAGGTCATATAAGCTTATGCTAGAAGCCTATCTATGGGAATGAGTCTAGCTTGGCGGAAGGGATCTAACCTATCAGAAATTGGGTATAGGTCTAACTTGGTGTAAGTCAAGTATAAGTCTAACCTGATAGAAATCGCCTATAGGAGGCACGTGTCTAACCATCTTCAAGAGGTCCTAGATCTGAGAAAATCGGAACTACCACGTCATATTCCCAAAAATATAGCAACATGAGGCCCAGACTTATTGCATATGAGCTAAGACCAAGTCAGACGTCAGAATTAGTCAACCTCCACATCCCTTAGATCCACAAAAAGAGGAACTGTACGCCTAAAAATTGGAAGTAGGCCAGATGGTGATAAAGCCCAAGAAGGAAACCCAAAAATGTAGCAATCATCTCCAAGGCCCAAAAGAAGTTCCAGCTTTGGAGACTCGATTATAATCGCCAGAAGGACACGTGGAGCCTCCAGAAACAGTCTATCCTTATGAGCCTGGAATGTCGGGATGGACTGGCAAGATCCGCAGACGTTGCACCAAACTCCTTTATTCTAGGGATGGGGATAGACACATTACAGAGTTAGACCAGCTATTTAAAATGGTAGACTTAGATGTCAAACACACACTGAATTAATCACAATCACTCTTGTACTCTATATTCCTAGAATTCGTTGTATTCATATGCATACATTCAATAAAATTGCTCCAATCTCTTGTGTTTGATCTATTTCCTCTCTTATTTGAATTATCTTGTTATTGGTGATCCAAAATATTTTATTTAATTACAAAATAACCAAATTTTGCTCACACATTGCTCTTTGGAAAAAGCATATAGACATTTTTACCTCTTAACCCTAGATTTAATATCTTTTTGAAACTATTATTATAGTATTTTATCAATTATTTTTTTATTAATTTTGTTTGTATTGCAGTTATAAATGGTAGACATCAAATTGTAATTGTTTAAATTTACTTATTTATGTTTAAAATAATAATTTGATAAAATATAAAATTTGGATCAACTATTTTTTTTAAAGGAAAAAAAAATCTTAGAAAAATACTCTTAAAAATAAAAAAAAGGACAAATCAATAATTTGAATTTGCATAATACCAGATTCCTCTACAGATAGTTAAGAGGGATTTACAAATTTTTTAAAAAGACTTCTTCTACCCCTTATCACTGTTATCTCTCCTCCCTCTGACATCTTTCTTCCTCCACACACACTCTCTCATCCCAACCTCACCAGCTCAAATACTTGCCTAAAAAAATGGCAAAGACCGAATGAAAATGATTGTTCAGCCTATTACACCCAAAAGAAAATCTGGACCATCAATGGCAGAATCTCCCTTCAAGACCCATATAAATTAGGTCGAATTCTACTACTAAGAAGAAATCCAGTTACGGTTACATCATCTCAATTCCAAATATGGCCGGGTTTATCTTCTTGTTTTCTTTTCATGCCATGTCTTGTCTAAAACTATACAAATAAATATGTCACTTGTCAGTTTTTTTTTGCTTTCGTAAGGTATCTTCCAGCCCAGTAGGCCAACGATTAATCCACCATTCATTGTGGGTTCCTTTATGAGAAGAATAACTAGCTAGTAGATTTAACGTTGCTCCATATCTAATACTAGGGATCGAACCCCTGACTAAGGTGACATAATGAACATATAAAGAAAAATCATCGTAATTGAATTTTTAAACTTTATCAATCACTTTGAAAGTAAGTGCCTTTACACTTGTTTTGTCTTCTAAATTCAATTCATCAGCAAGCTTAAAATAAAACTACCTACCCAAAATGCCAACAAAAAAATCAATTTGAGTCCACTCCATAAACCAGTGATATCCCTCAAACCTAATTTGTTTCTCAATCAGGTTATGAACTGAATATCTAGAGAAAGCTTCGGCAGATTGAAAGTGGCCAAACTCATCGGCGGCCTCCATCGACATTGTTGGGTTGGAGTGAAAGGAATTATAAGGGGTTTGGACAAACTTGATGTATCTCACCACCTCTTGCCAGTGACGACCTCAAACAGTGGAAGCAAGTCAGTGTAGCGAGACATAGTTGCCAATGAAAGGGACGAAGAAAGGAGGCTATGGTAACGTCAAGCTCAAACAACAACAGAAGAATACAAGTGCAAGAAGAAGGGGGCGTCCCAATCAATTTAAGGCTCAATGGATCATTGTTGTCTTCTTCTCTCGCAAGCACCCCCTCCACGCTTTGCCTTCTTAGGCACGCACTTGAGCTAGTGAGGTTGAGATGAGAGAGAAAGAGTGAAAAGAATGGTGGAGGGAGAATGATGTTGGAGGGAGCAGAGATGACAATGATGAGGGGTAGAGGGAGTCTTTTTCTCAAGATTTGTAAATCCCTCTTTGCTACATGTAGAGAAATATGATATTATGCAAATTTAAGTTATTGATTTATCTTTTTATATTGTGATACTAGTTTTCTAAGATTTTCCCATTTTTTTAAATCTGACTGTAGACGTAAGTTTTGAAAAATAAAAGGAAAAAAAAAAAAGATTATGAGAAAAGTCGCCCGCTTTGCATAAGATACGAGTTACGTAAATCAAGAAACTCATACCTGTATGTATCTCTGAGGCAATTGTTCTACTTTCTCTCCATATTTTTATAAACTCTTTACATTGATTGTTATTTAGAATTTTTTTGCCAGTATTTAAAATTTCTTTTTTATTTTGACCATTTTTCACAGAATTTTAAGAAAACACTTAAAATTAATTAAAAGTAATAAATACATAAGAAATATAATTGTTTTTTCAAAACTACTCTTATTTATAAATAAGAAAGAAAAAATAATTATAAAAAAAGAAAAAAATAATGTAAGATAATGATAACAAACTAAGAAAAAATATATTTATTATAGAAATAAAATTAAATGACATTTTAAAAAAATAAACTCATTCAAATAAAAAGTATTTTACATATAAGGAGTAGAGAATGAGGGAGGGATATAATATAAAAAAAAGTACTCCTAAGTAACTATTTAAAAATTTTAATATTCATAACTCATAACAAGTATTTATGGAACATTTTCCTTTTTAATATTTATAATTAATAATGGGTGATTCAAATTTTCATATTCATGAACCAATAGGGTGAAGGAGGAGTATGGTGTGTACGGACCACGGAGAAAACACCTTGAGGCCAGTGCCCATACTCTGCCACTCTGGGTAGTCATTAGTGGGAAGCCAACGGTCATTTTAACTTCCATTGCCGTGCCCTCGCAGCACAAAAAGCTCGGCAGCAGAACGCAAGAAAGCACAGTGTATTCGAAGATTGTGTTAAAAAAATGGTGGCGCCCAAACTATCATCATATGAGGAGAGTCGCCGCAAAAGAATGGAGGAGAACAAGAAGCGAATCGAAGCCCTTAATTTGACCCAGCTTTCTCTGGCCCTCCGAAATTCCCCTTCTCCCAAGCCCTCTCCGGTACTCTTTACTCTCTAGCCTCTGTACACTGTTTTATATGAGAATCATTATGTCTCACTTCCTTATTCGTTTTACTACAGATGAAGCACACCAAATCTCGCTCAACGGAAAAACAGATTGTTGTTGTAAGGAGGTCTGGCCGTGTCGCAAACATGGTCGCTCCTGTTTACAAAGAAGTGAGCTCTATTCTTCATTTCCCATTTATGTTTCTAGTTTACCCTGCATTTGATTACATTGTGGTCTATCATCTTCGACAGGTGCTTATTGATCGGGTGGCAATACCTAGAAGGTAATCGTGATCTCAAGTAATGGGAGTTAGAGATATATGAACCCTATGATTTTTGTTTGTTTTGATAGAAAATAGTGAACATACTTTACTTGTGTAGAGTTTATGGGACCAAAAGAAATTTATCAAACTGCGTGCGTGCTTCAGAGGAAGCCAGGGAGGAAGCTTTTGAAAAAGCAGAGAAGTTACTCTCGGATTTAGAATCTGAATATCCGACATTCATAAAGTCAATGCTTCCGTCGCATGTGAGCGGGGGATTTTGGCTGGTAAGCTATAATGTTCTGGTATTCTATGCTAGTTTACATTAATATATGCTCCCTTTCTTAAATTTTTATTCCTTACCTAATAGGTAGCGCTTAAGTCATAACAAGGCTGTTTGAAATCGAAATGTATTTGTTGTTTGACTCTGTTTATTCACTCAAACTTTGATTTTTCATGTTTCAAAAGACGTCCTTAGTATGCTTTCTCAACTTATGTCAAAACACCTAAAATCCTTTACACTTAGCATCAGCCGTAATTGTGACCTCTGTACTGTACTGCACAAGAGTATCAGTTTCTTTGAATGCTTAGAAAAATTGTGCTTTGTTTATTATAGATATTCTGCAATCTATAAAGGGCTAATAAAAATGGTATTCTCGGACAATAGGGTCTTTCATCCCAGTTCTGCAAGACTCACCTTCCAAAGCGGGACGAAATGTTTAAGCTCATAGATGAAGATGGGGATGAATATCCCACAGTATATCTGGCTCGTAAAACTGGACTCAGCGGTGGATGGAAAGGTTTTGCGGTTGCTCATGATCTAGCTGATGGGGACGCATTAGTTTTTCAGCTAATCAGACCTACAGCATTCAAGGTGATGCAAGATTGACTTCTTATTCATTTAGGCCTTCTTTTGAGCTTGATCTTACTATCTCTGATACTGAATATAAGAAATAGACCATAGACGATGAGCTCGATCCTTGCGTCAGTCGTGGCACTGGGGAGGCATCTCCATACTCAAGGGAAGCGGCCTCTTCTGGAGCTAATTTCCATGTGGTTAACACCTTTTAGCCTTGGGGAGGTAGAGGCTTGTTGTACTCTTCTACCTGATTCGTAAAGTTGTGGAACCTGGTTAGGTGCTCTTCCTTTGGATCGTGGGTGAGCCCAACCCCTTTCATAATATTTATGTATCGAAAAAATATATTAAGCACAACACGGCAAAATAAAACACAATAAATAAAAGGCCTAAGCCCAATAAAAAATCTCTAACCAAGTACACATCCTTAAAAACCCTGAACCTAGATTGAAGCTAGTAAGTCAAATGAGCCGGCGCTGCCATCACCGCTGCCAAAAGAGTGAGGAGAAACTAGTCACCATGCCAGAAATATGCGATGGGGGTTCAAAGAACTATTCTATTAGTTCCATCCCATTCAAATCATTGCATGAAGAGCTCTACCGTTGGCTTTAACAATCCATTAGCCCAAAGAGACTCCAATCGTTGCCACCTCTCAAATTCCTATTAATTGCACATATTAATTGAGGGTACTATAAATGAAGGGTGGTGATTAAATAGTTTAGTTTCGGAAAACAAGTCACATGTTACAGATAACTAATTTCCTTAATATCTTCATATTAGTTATCCCTCCTATATTAAAAATAAGATATGGTATCAAATATTGTAAAGCATAATTCATGAATTTTTCAAGCCACGTGCTTCGGTGATTACTATGTACTAGTATAGCTTCTCACTGGCTAGCTTACTGAATTATTGTTGCTGATATTTAAACAGTTGTATTTACTAGCTGTTGTTTGTTCGGTTATAAAGTTAACATAATCTCTATCTTCTCGATTATAGACCATGACATACCGTGGTTGCTTATATTTTCTTACAGGTGCACATTATTAGAGTGAAGAGTCCTACTACACAGGGCAATTAGCTGTATGTGAATTGCGCGCTTAGAGCTTTACAAATCAATCTTGGTATTTCTTTTACTTGGTGAATATATTGTCTCTTATTAGATTGCTTCTTCAGTTGGATATGATGTTACTGATGCAATGCCATATTTTCTCTCTTAGTCGGCTCAGAAATTTCTCTTGTCGATCAGTGTGACAATGTACCTTTCCAAATAGGTTTTGTTCATTGGCTACTTACTATCTTGATACTGTATAATCTCTTATCTGCTTAGCCAGTTCACTCCCAGTCGCATAAATAATATACTCACTTTGGTTTTTAATACAAGACCCACTTTAATACGAAATTAAACTACAAAGTAGATTTTCTATTAGGGATCAATATTGCTTCTCAAATTAATGATGTCCTTAGTCGCATATATGGCTAAGTGCACTCCTAATAAATTGGGCCTGGCTAGCTTCATTTAAAATGTCTTCTCTGGGCTGAGGTTCTTTGCTTTTAATTAGTGTTTTTTTTTGGCGGATGCTGTCCAAACTTTTTTAAATGCTGATACTGAAAATACTGCATCAACTAATCACTGCAAAGTAGGTCCATTTTGTCTTCGAGTATTGGCTATATGCTTGCCGCCTCTTCAGCTCTCTATGGTAGTACTAGTTTCAATACTGATTGGTGCTGCTAAATTACCTGACCAACCTTATGGTGCAATGTTTATTTTGTCTCCCAGTAATAAAGGTATCTGTCTTTTCCCACAGGTAAGAACCAGCTTGTGGAAATTAGGCTTTTGGGCTCTGATCCTGATTAAACTAATGTACGTGATCAACATATGAGTACAGACTACAGATGTGGAGACTAAACTTGTTTTGTATATCTGCACTCATGCAGGAGTATTATTATAGCATATGATCGTTTAATCTATACACATCTTCATTTTTGATTATTTTCTCTTATTATTAATTACTTCTTACCTCCGGAGATGAATCTTTAGACTTTAAAGCGGAGAATACGACAATTGCATGTCCCCGACCCCTTAAAGACTCATGAGTTGCGTATAAATGGGGTGGTGCGATCAGAAGTTACCACGTGTCAGATATGAATTGGAAGCGATACAAGACAAGGGGGTAATTAACTGTGAATGTAGGCCGGGGCTTGAGTTGACTTTTTAATTGGTTCTACGCGTCTCAATTGGTGATTCGATTTGGATTACATTGTTCTTCTTACTGGAGCAAGTTAATCGTGGGGCCCTTAAGCTGTGATGAGCTGTAATGAACTACACGTTTTTTTTTTCAAAAAAAAAGAGACAAAAAAACAAAAATATCCGATGCCGTGGTGGATGGATTGATGGATGGAAGGTCACAGCTAGCAACAAGCATAATTCTTAGTGGAGCATCTTATACGCTAAACGCATAGAATCATTAAAAAAATAACAATAATTCTACTTATTCTCTTTGTTTTGGATATGGCGTCTTGTGAATTATGCACAAAGCAAGACCGTTGAAGACGTTTCGTTTTATCGGAGTTTTTCGTAATAATAATACTAAAATCCCGGATCGAGAGTCGAGACACAAAAATATGGAGGTGTGATCATTATGCAGAATAATTGATGTTCGTGTACTTTAACGCGGAGTTTGCCATGTAACAACCGCACTCAAGAAAGAGGCCTCATCCTATAGTATTAGTACCCAGCACGTTGATATATTTTTTAAATTAATTAATGGAACAGAGAATTAAACGGTGACAAGATATTATTTTAATTCTGATATTATTATACTGTACTATTGACATTAAGCTGTGAGGCTGACACTTGTGCAAGCGATAATTAGTGCGGTGACTTCGGGGTTTCCGAATTGGGGTCAATGGCGGGGATTAAAATAATTGGATTGGGCTATCCCAGTTAAGAATGGGCCCACCCCTGGGCCCACTTTCATCGCAGTTGTCTCGACTCTCCAACGCATTGGCCACGGCAGGGCAATTTCCCCGTCATGCATTACCAGGTTGTCGTTTGACCAGGCTGGGTCTATCTATCTATCTGTCCTTAATCAGCGCGCATGAATTGAAAGAAAACGAAATAATAATAATATTAAAAGCACGCTGATAAGTGAGTTGTTTCAGATAATGAACCAATCACTTGTCTGGTTAAGGAAAATCCAAAAAAAAAAAACAAAGAAAGAAAAAAAGAGAGATTATTATGAGATGCTTTTTTTTTTCAACATGTGGGCCCCATAGTTTGGCTGTAACTCCTATGAAGTACTCGTACAAGCCGGGAATATGCGGATCAGTATTCGGGTGATAAGAACCGCAAGTGCTCAAGTCTTTACAGGTTAATATTGGCTCATATATAAATAAGAATAATAAATGATAGACTAGATTAGATTTAGATAAATAATTATTCAGATTGACTTCAAATAACGTAACATTAGGGTTAAAAAAGACAATTAAGAAATCTGTGACACCACCTAAAATCCATTTTTGCAGCTGTATTTATGCCAGCAAGAACGATGAACATCGAATGCAGCCAAGCTAGCTCGTTTTCGTAAATGACTACTAGGTGCGAAGTAAACGAAGCTTTTGCCACGTCATCGTCTTCGTTATTTTTTTGCCCTTTCTTCCCCCAGAAATGAAAAAGGAAAAGGTAGACTATGGCTCATTGGCGCTTTATATTTCTATCTCTCTCCGTCTTTCGTTAAAGTCCTTGTCTATCGACAATGGAATTTTCGCAGGCATCCGCGAATTTTGATCACCGGTAGTAGTGTAATTCAGCGTGGTTCCTTCTTTTCGCGCCTGATCATCATTCTTCCTGTTTTCTTCTCCCTGTAAATTCTTCTTCTTCTTCTTCCTCTCTTATCTTCCCACCCCTTTATCCTCCCGGTGCTCACGCTTTTGCTATTGTTTTACATTTTTTTTAACTCATTGATTAGTATTCGGTTTTATATTTAAATGCTTATATCCTAATCAAATTTCCTGGATTTTGTGAAGTTTTCCTCATTTTCCTATCGCTTGCAATTTCATTTCTGATCGATCGACGATGTTCAGTGTTTCACCATTTCGGTCAATTGGCGTATGTTCCATCGTCATGTTGACATTTTGTTCATATAAGTAAATGAATATAAATGCTCGATCAGCATTGAAATAGAAATTGGGGAGAAAGGAAAGAATATTAAGATGTTACTGGTGCCTGCGAATTTGCATTTGTTCAGGAGCATGCTCTCTTAATGCATGGAGGATTAATCTTGTGCACATTCTTCTGCAGTAGGTCTTATTGCAATTGTAAGGTTGAGGGGCGCGAAAAATGTCTGCAAGGAATGAACACCATACCGTCCCACTTTCGGTGCTTCTGAGGCGGGAATTGGCAAACGAGAAAATTGAGAAACCCGAAATTATGCATGGTCAAGCCAGCCAGAGCAAAAAAGGCGAAGATTTCACGCTAATAAAGACGGAATGCCAAAGGGCGGCGGAAGATGGGGTGTCTACTTATTCTGTTTTTGGGGTGCGTCCTTGAAATTTTATTCTTCGGAATTTGAATGTAGAGAACGTTGACTTTTTATTGGGATTTCCTGGATTATAAGCCCGGATACTGATGCAATACATCTGGAGTCAACATGTGATGGTTATTACTTTATAACATGACATAATGAATGGTACAAGTAAAACGTTTGAGTATCTTATTTTGCCATGGTAGGATGAAACATGATGATTTTATTGACAGTAAAAGCTGCCAGTGAACATAATGATTTTAAGCGTGCTGCTTGTTCATTGGCTAGTTTTAGTTTATTTACTCAGAGTCGAGTGTATTGTTTTTTCTTTTATGGATTTATATTCATGCTTCGTCATGTGTTTGATTGCCGTAGATTTATTTTTTTTCTTTTCTTATTCAATCATAATAAGTTTGATCACAAGAACTTCAGCCATTGATTGATTCAATTATTCATTTTTATCTCAGCATGCTGTACCTTCTTCTCTAGTTTCTTCTGTTTCTATTATTTGCTACGAATTCTAATTTTGGAGTTTTACAGTTATTTGATGGGCACAATGGATCTGCTGCTGCGATTTACGCCAAGGAGAATCTCTTAACTAATGTTTTAAGTGCGATTCCTCCAGAGCTTAGCAGAGAGAACTGGGCGTCAGCATTGCCTAGGGCTTTGGTTGCAGGCTTTGTCAAAACTGATAAAGATTTTCAAGAGAAAGGTATGGTTAGATTTTCCTTTTATGGCATTTTCTCTGTCCTTTGTACTAAGTCTAACCATTTGATTAATTGAGGCAAATTTATGTACTCCAACATGAATCTTCATTTTATTTATCAGTATAGGTCATCCAAGGTTTTTCCGGGTTGAAGGGCTTGTCAATTCTCATAGTCTGAAAATTAAAACCTTTGAAAATAAAATGAAACACTTTGTAGGGATATATGCTCATTGATGAACATGCCCTCTCTTATTTGTTTAACCGTCGCAATATTTTCAACTTTGTTATACTTTGAATGCTCATGGAGGAGGAACAATCAGAAATGAGAACGTCTGATTTTTTCTCTGCACTACCTTGTAACCTTTTTTGCATTTGATATTGGAATGGTGTTGCGGCTCTTTTTAGACGCTAAATATAAATCCAGGCTTGTGTAGGACATTGACTTGGCCTGAGCATTCATTTTGAATTTTGAATATTTGTAATTTCTGGATGAACACTGATTTATAGGCTCGTGTCCATGAGCTGTGACCAAACTATTACTATGTTAGTTAGTTCTTATCCATTGAATATAATATTTTTTTCTGGTTATTTTCTTAATCTGTGTAGTTGCCTGCATGACTTTTATACAGTTTTGCCTTCACATTTTCAGGACAAAAATCAGGAACAACAGCAACATTTGTGATAGTTGAAGGATGGGTTGTTACAGTTGCATCAGTTGGTGATTCCCGTTGCATACTTGAGCCTTCTGAAGGTGGGACATATTACTTGTCAGCAGATCATAGGCTAGAAACTAATGAAGAGGAGTAAGTTGTTATCTATGTTTTTGTTGCATGGCCTTTTGCATTTTACTTGATTTCAGCATAGCTTCACACTTTGTCTTCCTTCTGGTAGGAGGGAGCGTATAACTGCTAGTGGTGGTGAGGTTGGTCGTCTAAATACTGGTGGAGGTGCAGAGGTACACCCTCTTTTAATCTTACTTGCCCCCTATTATCCCATAAGGTATTGGCTGTGCTAAAAAGCATTATTTACCTACCTGTTCACAGCCAAAAGGAAGTGGCTCTGCCTGTGCCTTGTGCATAAATCCAATGCATATAGTTATACTATATTTTAGATATGATGTTTTTTCAGTTAAGTGATATGTAAATTGTAAATAATAATAATTGATGTAATTAGGGTTATAATTAGGGACATAAGGAGAGAATGACACATGTCACATTACTAATCCTATAAGGTCACGTGAGTAAAGGGAAATATAAAGGAGGTTAGTTATGAATCAGGTTTCCAC
>JBAGKO010000013.1:18218661-18229018 GCA_037177275.1 Acacia concinna
CCAACTCCTTATAAAACTCCTCATACGCTTTATTACGAGCTTCACTCACAGCCTTCTTAGTCTCCTTTTTAGCCACCTGATATCTTTCCCAGTTTTCAACATTATTACATAAATGAATGGCTTTAAAACAGTCCTTCTTAAGCTACGTAACCAGAGAGTGAAAAGCAAACTGGTTAATCATACCACGGTCAATGGAGATACAAATAAACTCTTGCTGATACACTGGTCACTGGATGATGCTTGAGTCTATGCATAGGAACATCAGTATAAGGGATCACTAAAACTTAACAATCTTCTGAGCAACTGTTGTTTTCAGTATAAAGTTTCAGTGACCATTTGTGATGATAGATATATTCATTTTCACTGTCGACTGCCAATTATCTTTCTTGAACAAATTTGACTGATTTATAGTATTTTGCTTGACTGTTATAGTTGATTTTGTAGGTTGGTCCTTTGAGGTGTTGGCCTGGCGGCTTATGCCTTTCAAGATCCATTGGTGATATGGATATTGGTGAATATATTGTCCCTGTACCGTATGTGAAGCAAGTGAAGGTTGGTCTTTACCATCTTTTTTTTACTTTTAATAAGTATTGATTAGTTTTTTATGTATAAATAATATAACCCCCTTGATAAGCTGATTTCTGTGTATATAGTTTCTGTACTTTTTTTTTTTGCCTACAGTTTCCATACTATTATTTAATGCTGTGATGTTGTTTCCCTTTCTGTCCCACATGCAAAAACAATTATTTTGTTGCATAATTTCTGGATTTCATACTTTGGGGATATCTTTCTCCGCCTTTCCTCCCCTCCTAAGTATCTTCTATTGTAGGTTTTTGCAAACTACAAGATACTTATTAAATTTTCATCAAGCTTATCAATTCATCTTGTCATCTTCCCCCAACGGAGCATAATTTGTTGCATTTGCGAAGATAGTGATTTTGCTCTAGAAGGCCCAACCTCTTAGATATTGAAACTTTCATTATTGGATCATCTTGAGATTTTTGTATGGTACTAATAAATTATTTGAGGCAAATCTTGAGAAAATCTAACAGGGAAAGACTGGTTGAGCTCTCCATATTACTGTGCTCTAAAAACTTAAGTTTTCTTTATTTATTACCGTAAACCCTGTATGCCTCCTCTCCAAAGATCCTAATTCTGGCTTTTAACCTTTGGCATCATTTTATGCAGCTTTCCACAGCTGGAGGCAGGCTTATTATCTGCAGTGATGGTGTTTGGGATGCTTTGACTGCTGAAGCAGCCCTTGATTGTTGTCGTGGCATGGCAGCTGATGCTGCAGCATCCCTTCTTGTTAGAGTATGCTTAGATCTTTTGAATCATTTGAAAGAATGGGTTTTGTGGGTTTGTTTTCACTTTGGCTGTCAAACTATATTATGACTTTTCCACAAACCACTTGGGACATAAATGGATCAAGGGTAATGCTGTAATGGCATCTGTTTCCATTATACTTAGACTGAATACCCAAATATTATATGATAATAAATTTAATTTGTTAACCCTTCTCTAACATTATGCAGAATATGGGTGATTGGGTCATAATGTGATCTTGGCTTAAACTTTAATTAAATTTATGCCTAAAGAAGGCATACTGGAACCATATAATTTGTGCATTTCTTGTCACAGTTTCCAAAAGGATAAATTCGCACTAAACATATCCATTTACATCCCAAAATGATACCTTCTATGCAATGGACTGTAGTCTCACTTAGTATTGCCATTTTGTGGTATGATTTTTATTTTTGCTCTTTTATATGTATTGTTCTACCTTTAGGAAGCTTTACAAGCGAAGGGACTTAGAGATGATACTACCTGCATTGTTGTTGATATACTACCGCAAGAGAAGCCACCTGCTCCTGTGCAACAACAGAAAAAGGCAGGAAAAATGTTGAAGGCAATGTTTCGCAAAAAGTCCTCTGAATCATCTTCTTGTAATGACAAAGAGTACCAGGAACCAGATGTGGTAGAGGAAATGTACGAGGAAGGGTCTGCTATGCTTTCAGAGAGGTCCAGTTTTGTAACAAGTGCTTGTTAAATTTTGCAGATGCTCTGAAGCTCTGCCTCCTGACTTGAAATTTTTTTTATCCTAACTGCAGGTTGGAAACAAAATACCCGCTCCGACACATGTTCAAGTTGTTTGTTTGTGCGGTATGTCAAAAGGAGATCAAACATGGAGAAGGTATTTCAATACATGCAGGTGTAAAAATGCGTGATGGGGATGGACCTTTTCTTTGTTTTAGTTGCCAGGAGAAGAAAGAAGCAATGGAAGGGAAAAGAATATCAGGTTTCTAATAAGCTCAACTCTTCTATTTATCTGTCTGTCTGGAGACTCATTTGTTCATGACCCTTTGATTTTTTCGGTTCCAGATAGACTGAGCAGTGGAAGTGACTGACAAATTCTCGTGTATATTTATTTGCTTAATGAGAGTGCTAAAGAAGGTTCAGATAACAGGGAGGTAAAACCTCCAAGCCACAATGGTTCCCTTCTATTATCATGGGAGCGTCTCTGAATTTCGATTTTATTTATTTATTCCACGTGGAAATCCATATGGATTTTTCTCTCATTTTTTGAGGCTGCAAATGTAGACTACCAATAGCAGCTTGTTAGAAGAAATCTGACTTGGGGGAAGTGGAAGGGCGACCATCCATGTGTTGTGAGAGGCTGTGTTACATGTGGTGTAGTATACAAGAGTATGGTGGAGGTACTGTATCTTTTATGGAAAGTTGACTTACGTTGTAATGTGATATACGGAGTTTAATTAGACGTCCTAGAGCTCGATTCCACAATAGGTTAGAGATATGATGAAGCATTGTGAATCATTTATTGTTGTAGCTTTTGATTTTGGTCATTCCTTTCAGCAACAAACATCAAATGTAATAGTCGTGCTTGGAAATTGAAGTATATATATTTATTTATTTCATTTGCCACGATTGCATGCAATGGCACCTCCAATCATACGTTGTTATATGAAAGCAGTTCACAGTTTCATGGATGTGGGCTGTCGTAAAAGGTCGTACTGATTTAGTTTGGTTATTAATTGCTGTCTGTGAAAAGACCAGATTACTTTGGCTGAGGGAATTCAGAATATATAAAAACTATGAAGAGGAATTGGGTGAAGGAATGAAATTGCAGAACACCTTTTAAACATGAACCTTCTCTATTAGCAACATTCACCCAAAAAAGAAAAAATGAAAAAGAAGGGAAAAAAAAGAGCAGAAAGAAGAATAATAAAAGAAAGGAACTCCGTCTTGTTGCCTGTGCGTTGAACTTCTTTGTTTTTCTTTGTCACCGCCTTGTCAGCTTTGCAACAACATTGTCCGCATTACCCCTATAGTCGCCACCATCGTCATGAAATAAATTACTATTATTTTATTACTTGTGTAGAAGGTGCGTGATCCTTATTTATTCAGATTTATTATTATTATTGTATCGTTTTCCCGCAATAACTATAGAAGATTATGAACCCTTTCTAGAAGTGATCTAATTAACTATGCCCCTCTATATGTATTTATGCAACGTGTATCATATCTTTCAAAGGAATGCTCAATTTTTAGGGTTTGGAGTCTTAAATAATTACTCTCTTTGGTTTTTATTATAAGGTATCAACTAACCACTATATTTGATTTTTTTTATAAAGCACTTGCAAGTTTTCAAAGTGCATTAAATTTATTTTCTATGTCTACCCATATTTAATAAGGGTAGTAGGAGAGAGTAATAATTAATATAATATTTGAGTTTGGTATAATTAGTAAGGATAATATTAGAAATCACTTGAATTTTAGTACAACTTAAATGCTTTTAACTAATTTTATTGATTTGTGAGAATTGATAATTGATGTCTTATAATAAAGATAAAAGAAGTAACATGTAATTTGATAGTGGACCAAAAAGCAGAGAGCAATCACCATTATATGCATCTTGCTCTCTTACTCCAATTCATTGGATATAAATGCATTGGGCTCGCATTTAATTTTCTCATGCCCTTTCTCTTTGAATTACATTACACATGGATATTCAACGGCTATTGTCCAACAACAATTAATTACCACCACAACCTTACTAGCTCATCACAAGAAAAATTAATTGAAGCTAATCTTAACGGTCACTTTCACTCATGTCTCAGTATCTAATTTCAGTGTGAGTGCCGCCTCTGGCTGCTTGAATTGGAACACAGGAACACAGACTGTAACAATGTTTTCTTGTTTGCTTTTAGTCCTACGACCTCCCTGCCATAGTTTGAACTTTAGATAGAGAAAGGATCGATGGATAGTCAATCGAATGGCTCATATCATAGATAGAGAAGATAGAGGTTCCCCACCCAAAAAAGAAAAGGCATCACTGTGTGAAATGTCAAGTGTCTGTTTCTATACTGCAATTTTCTCCTAGCCTTCTCTTATATTCTTGAAAACTAATTTAAAATTAGGAATTCATCACAAAAATATGGGATTTTTGAGTGGTAAAATAAAGTAGTGGGGTTGATGAAACAGCCCAACCAAATAATGCCTTCATGATTAAGATGTTGACCTGAACCATGCGTACAAAATTCCTTTATACTACAATGTGGACCACTCTCTTACACTTGCAATGTGGGTCTCTCCTCTGCCTCTCTGTTGTCTTCCCCCTTCCTTCTCTCTTTCCGTGTCAGTTCATAGTTCGTTCTCTACTTGCTCTACACGCTTTAATTCTGTATTTTATATTTATGTGTTCATCTATTATACATGTAGAAGATTCAAATTTAAATTAATTTGATACAGTATTCGTCCCCATCGTCGTGTCCATATAGAAGGGGGCTACCTTCACATGAGACGTTAGTCCTCTTGTTTCCTTGAGCTTTCGTGTTCATCAATAATGCGGGCTCAACATTGCTCTCTATGATTTGATTTCACTACTTATATCTCGACCACATATTATTACCCATAGGAATTGTAATATATCACCTTTTTCATATATATCAGATTAACCTTAACCGTTTAGCATACTAACATTGTTTTCTCTGTGCACGTTCACGAGGAAAGAGGCAATGATGACAGTGAAAGAAGCAGATAATTTTCTTGGGCAAATGGATACGAAAGATTCCATTTTGATATTGAGGGGGTTTTTATTTATATTTCTCTCGCCCAAGAGGGGACCTTTCTCACTGCAAAAGCCAAGTTTTGCTAAGCCATGTCAATCCCATCTTTGCTTTAGTGGCCAAAATTTGGATCCTTCTGACCTCATTTCCAATATCACTACAGAAATTGCTGTTGGACACTTGTGCTTTGCCTTGGCCCCACAAAGGCACCAACTTTTTTTTAACACACGAGTGAAAGCTATCAATGTCATCTCTCCCTACATTCATGATAATATCAAACAGTTAATTTCACAATCTCTCTCTCTCTCTCTATCTCTTCTCCAGGATTTCTTTATCTCTCCGATTGGATAGGCATAGCTTTGTTGACATCCATAGAACGTGAAAAGATTGTAGACCCCTCACCCGATCTTCATTCACCACTGAGAAAAAAGTTGCAGATCAAGAATTTCTGATATATTATTACTGTCTCCAATCCTGTTACCATTGAGCAGAATCTTATTAATGATGGAAAGGCATCATCAGCACCAAAAGTTTGAAGAAAAGGATGTGGAAAAGAAAACTACTGAAGGATCCAAGCCAGTAAAGGAAGAGAGTGGGATAAAGCAAGAACAAGCACAAGCACAAGCATCGTCTTCATCAGCATCTTCTTCCCCAGCTCATGACTTCTCCTTCACAATCTCTCTGCACAACACTTGCTCATCAGCCACAACCCCAGATAAATCAAAACCTCCACCTTCTTCATTTGCTCTTGATTTATCTCCTGCAGATGACATCTTTTTCCATGGCCACTTGCTTCCTCTTCACCTTCTCTCTCACCTTCCTGTTTCTCCTCGCTCTTCCACCACTTCCATGGACAGCTTCACCCTCCCTGCTAGGGACTATGGAAACATCACTGGCAGCCACAAGAGCAACTTCACCATGGACGACATCAACAAGAACAGCAGCAGCAGCAGCAGCAGTAATAGCAGCCAAGAAAACAGGAGGAGGAATTGTGGGTCGAGAAAGGGAGGAAGCAAGCCCAAGTCTTTCTCAATCTTCGGATTCACAAGAGGGCGTAAAGAGTTTCAGGTGACAGAGAAAGAAGAAGATGATAAAGAGAAGCACAAGAGGAAGATGAGGTTGGATGTGGTTCGTGTCGTGAAGAAATACTTGAGAATGGTGCAGCCGCTGGTGAGTTTCCGAGGGAAAAAAGAGAAAATCAGACAGTCTTATTCATACTCAGGTAATCTGAGTACCATAAACAAGAGAGAATTGGTCAAAGGAAGAAGAGGAGAGTATTCGGCACCAGCTTCAATGAGGACTTCGCCTACAAATAGTGGCCTCTTGCTTCCAAACCCAACATTCCCTCCTGCCAGTGACAGTACCATGGAAGAGCTCCAAGCTGCCATCCAAGCTGCAATTGCCCACTGCAAAAACTCAATTGCCAAAGATGATAAATGCTGATTCAAGGGTAGATTCAGAGAGGAAGTTTTTCCATTTGCTTTTCCTATTGATTAATAATTATATATTGTTCTCTTATCTGATATTTTGTACATAATTAGATACATAAATGATAATGTACTTCTTCTAGCCAGATCCCAAATGGAAGCAGCTCTGTAATTGTTAGTTGTTACATCTCAGTTCTTAAAGAATGTTACTACTTACATTTCAAATCATTACAAAAAGGGGAATAGCACTTCCTTTCTTCTGGGCTTTTAGCCCAATTGAAGCAGTATCTATTATAGATTCTGAAATATTTATCTCACTAACGGTTTATGACACATTGTCAGTACCAAGTTACTGTAGTGCTTTTTGTTGTTATTTCACCGTCCGGATTCTCTGACATATCGGTAATAAACATACAACGACCATATATATGTCAGAGTTATTGAACTGTGAGTGCCTATGTTAATTCTGACATTGTGCTGTAGACAACCCACAGTGTCGTACTAAGTTCTTCCTTATGTTTTTCCCCTATCTTTTTGCTTTTTTAATGTGTGTTTTTTTAAAAAATTATATCCAACACAAGTCGAAACTGAGACAAACTGGACCATATATATCATATTCCATGCCAAATAATGGGGTTCTATCTTGTCGCAGTCACGTCAGAATTCTAAGAAAGAGGTAAGGCTACAATTATCAGTGATATATGCAAAGAGCTATTAGCGCCAACTTGTTCATCAATCATCACACATCTTTTGAAGATTGTAAGGGAAATAATGAAGCTCTCAATTCAGTGTATACACACAGTTAAATAAATGATTATTTGAGAGATCAAAATGACAGTTAAAACTTCAAATAACTCTACTGATTATACCCAACAAAGAGAATAAAGACAAAAAGGTAAAGAAATCTCTGGTGTCAGATGCATTGGAAAAGGGAGAAGGAAAAAGTAGAAGGCATTTTGAATCATGAAACATGTAAAGATGCATGGTAGGGCACACAGAAAAGAAGGTGTGGTCTGCACCATGTGGGTCTCAAAACTGGATGTGATAGCCGCATACATATACATAACATAATGGTTAAATAACCACAGTAAGTAGTAACATGCAATTAGGTTCTGTGTTTGGGTAAATAACAGAGGGAGGGAGGTTGTGAGGAAGACATAAATTAGATGGTGGGATGATATATTAATGAATAAATTGATGAAAAGGAAAGTAATAACAATGAGATATATAGAAAGATGTGTTTTGATGAGGACCACTGAACGGCGCAATTGCAAGGCGGGAGAATCCAAATCCATATATGGCGGTGCGTCTATTCCACTCAGATTTGCAAACACACAAACCTAGCTTCTTATCTGGAGAGTGAAAATTACAGAGGGTGAGTTAAATTGAATTAGTTTATGCCAGCTAAATCGATTTAGTTAAAGCATAAGAGAATTTAGAAAAAAAAATAATAAAAGCATATGTTTTAATTCAAACATCGAGATAATATATGGGGTTTCAGGTGAAAAAGAAGAGAAAATATGGGGTTTAGAGTATTAATTTTCCTTTAAATTTTTAGTATTTTAAAAATATCATTCTATTGAAAATTACAAATATTGATTTTTAATCTGTTTTTGTATCTTGTGACTAAAAAACGAGGTATTAAAACTCGAACCGGCAATGGATCAAGACAGATGATGAAGTCTACCCAAAGTTAGACCAAAAAGGAATACAAAATTTACAAATAATTTAAATTTTCATTCGGGAGAATCTAATAACATTCTTCCAATATAGTAAAATTTAAATGCATGCCTATATTTTTAACAAATTCCCACTATCTTATTAGGGATTTTATAATATTTTTGAAAAACTATAATGCCCTTGTTCAGTTATAAAAAATAAAAAATTTTAAATCTACAAATTCTCTAATAATTTTAATCCTAACATTAAAATATACGCATATTTGAATTATTGAAAAATTGAGATATCAACTTTTAGTCGACTTGCAATAATATTAAAAGTAAGTTTAAACAATTTCTCTGTAATTCTAGTGTTGCAACAACATTGAAAGTGTCTTCTTCTAACTCTATAATAAAATTTAGGCATGTAAGAGTCGAGAAAAATAATAATCAATCCCCTAGTTATAAGCAATACAATCTAGGGTTAAAACAATAATCATTAGGGATTTTATAATGTTGTTGAAAGACTATAATACCCTTATTTAATTAAAAAATGATGATTTTTAATATGTAAATTCTCATATAGTTTTAACCCTAACGTCAAAATATACGCATATTTGAATCATTGAAAATATTGGGATCTTAACCTTTAGTTGACTTGCAACAACGTTAAAAGATAAGTTTAAACAATTTCTCTTTAACCCTAGTATTGCAACAACATTGAAAGGGTCTTCTTCTAGCCCTATAATAAAATTTAGGCCACGCAAGAATCAAGAAAAACAATAATATTGTTGAAAGACTAAATGCATGCCTATATTTTTAACAAATTCCCATTGTCTCATTAGGGATTTTATAATATTATTGAAAGACTATAATGCCCTTATTCGATTAAAAAAATGAAGATTTTTAATTTCTAAATTCTTAAATAGTTTTAACCCTAACGTCAAAATATACGCATATTTGAATCATTGAAAACATTGGAATCTCAACTTTTAATCGACTTGCAACAACATTAAAATGTAAGTTTAAACAATTTCTCTTTAACCCTAGTATTGGACCAACATCGAAAGAGCTGGGGAGTATCATCTCCTTCTAACGGTGTTTGAGATACCATGGTATTTTGTGGGGTTGGTACTAACGCTCTTAAAGGATCTTGAGAATGAGATACTTCACAATAACCCATATAAAATAACTCATCTAAAATCCTAGGGCTAGGCACACTTGGAAAGTTTCCAACGCTCTCAATTTGATTCTTAATTGACATTTTGTGTTTCATAAATTCACTTAGACTATTACACCCATGGTTCATGTCATAATTAAGAATATTAATTTCTTTTTCAAGTGCTCTAGAAGTACCATATATTAATGCTTGGTCTATTAAGATGTTTTTTTTGTCTCTCTATGTCATTTAAGGTCTCTTGCATGAGGGTCTCTTTGTTACAAGTCACTCCGGTATGCCAAGGATCTTCACAATAGCAACATGGAGATATGAATTCACTAGGACTATTGTGAAGTGATTGGGAAAGATTAGGGCAATATAAGGAGTCATACCAATGAGATTGACAATGAATATAGGGGGATCTGATTCTCTAAGTGGAAGTGACGAAGGGTATAGATTCGTCATAGTAAAGATTAAGACACTCCAAATTATAGTGAATTGCTAGAAAGGAACTAAGGTCGCGACTATAGTGGACAGAAAGCAACATAGGAAATAAGGGGCTTAAGTCGCGACTACAAGAGGTTGAGGTCGCGACTGCAGTGACCCAAGAGCAACTTAGCAAAATAGGGTTTCAGGTCGTGACTTCAGATGTTTAAGTCGCGACTGCAGTGACCCGAGGGCAATTTTAACAGGACAAGAGTCCAAGTCGCGACTTGGATGAAGTTAGGTCATGATTGTGAACTCCAGAAAGTTACTCTCATGGAAAATTATGCAATGAATGAATGCTATATGTTATGTAATGCAAAGATGCAGATGCAAGACTAAGATAAACTAAGCCTAAACCTAAATCTTAAGCTAAAACTAAAGGAAAACCAATTACCTAGGAACCAACTCAATGGCTCCAGGCAACGACGCCATTGATCGAGCCGAAAACTATCGCCTGAATCGATCGTCAGATAATATGTAGTATAGTGCGCAACCAGTCGTTCTTCTCAAGGAGCTATCTATGGTATTCTTAAGTAATTT
>JBAGKO010000013.1:18229118-18247874 GCA_037177275.1 Acacia concinna
AGGTAGTATAAATATCATAAGATATATATATATATAAGCTATGATTCATGCAATTTTTAGTTATTTCCCATCAAAAGTAATATTTAAAAAATTTCAATCAAACAAGTTTTACATTTGCATAAGTAACAATTGCAATCTTTATTCCAAACACAAATAAAATTACCCAATTTTATTTTTACCCAATCTTACTTTTACTCAATCTTACTTTTCTAAAAGTACCAATTGCAATCTTTAATCCAAACACACCCATAGACTATCCTAACCCAACGAACGAATCAACATCATGGTTTTCCTAACGATTGATCTAAGTTATCAGGAACTTCATGAAACTTTTGGCCAACTTCGTAGCTATCTTGTGGTATACCTACATGTGGGAATCCTTCGTCTGGTACGTACCATCTAGTTGTTTGGCAACTAGCTGTGAGTTGCTCCTGACTTTGAGGTTGGTTGCTCCCAACTTGTGTGTTAGCTACAAACCTATAATAAGGGCCTTATACTCGGCCTCATTGTTAGTAGCTTTGAAATTACATCATACAGATTAGAGTATCACATCATTCCAAGGGGATTGTATAACTATTCCTGGACCAATTCCTTTTATATTAGACGTGTCATCTACATGTAGTATCCATTCTTTACCACTATCCTGTCTAGCCATACCTAGGACTTCCTCCTTCTACTAGCAATTTTGGTGTGAAGTCTGCTACAAAGTCAGCTAAGACCTGCGATTTGATTGCGGTACACAACTGATAGGTGATGTCAAATTAGCTTAACTCCACCGACCACTTGACTAACCTACCTGATAAGTCTAGCTTGTGAAGTATGCTAAGTAGCGGGAAAGACGAAACGACCGTTATGGGGTGACATTGGAAATATGAGTGTAACTTTTGGGATGCAAATACAAGAGAAAGGGCTAATTTCTCGAGTTGTGAATACCTGGTCTCTACAACAACCAACATTTTTTTAGTGTAGTATACAGGCTTTTGTGCATCTAGATCTTCCCTTACTAAAACCGCGCTAGCAGCTTTCATAGAAGCAGACAGATAGACAAATAAGGTTTCACCTGGGTTCAGCTTAGACAGGAGTGTTAGGTTCGTCAAATATTGCTTTAGTCCTTAGAGTACCGACTCGCACTCATCACTCCACTCAAACATCTTGTTTTTCCTTAATGCATCAAAGAATGAGTAACATTTTTTTGATGATCGGGATATGAACCTATAAAGGGCTATGACTCTACTCGTTAGCCGCTACACATCTCAGACACAGGTAGGGGATAGAATGTTCAATATCGCGTTGATCTGAGCTAGTTGAGCCTCTATACCCCGCTGTGATACCAGATAGCCAAGAAACCTCTCGGATGTCACCCCGAAAGAGCATTTCTCATGATTCAACTTCATGTTATACTTCCAAAGAAGATTAAACATTTGCTTCAGGTGTGACACGTGTTGATTTGCCCTAAGTGACTTGGGGGCAAGCATATCATCGATATATACTTCCATTGTTTTCCTTATATGTTATGAAAACATCTTGTTGACCAAAAACTGGTATGTCACACTGGCATTCTTCAAATCATAAGGCATCACTTTATAATAATAGATGCCACATTCCGTGATGAACACTATTTTCTCTTAATCTTCTAGATGTATCAGGATTTGGTTGTACCCAGATAATGCATCCATAAAGCTCAATAGTTCATGTCCAGACGTGGCATCGACTAAGGAATCTATATGGGGGAGAGGGAAAGAATCTTTCGGGCATGCTTTGTTGAGATCTGTGAAATCTATGCACACCCGATGTTTACCGTTTTTCTTTGGAACGACTATAACATTGGCTAACCAGTCTGGGTACTACACTTCTCTTATTGACCCAATGTTGACCAACTTCTGGATCTCATCATTTATTATGTGGTTCCTTTCATGTACGAATTTGCGTTGCTTCTACTTCATGGGCTTGAAAGTGGGATCAACGTTAAGTTGGTGTGTTATCACGCTTTGATCGATCCCCGTCATGTCTGCATGTGACCAAGCAAAGCAATCTTTGTTATTAACAAGGAAGGTTAAAATTGTACCCCGCGTAAAGGGGATAGATCTACTCCCAGGTAGAATTTTTTCCTTGGTTGGTTGGCATCGAGGGCAAATCTCTCTAACTCTTCCTCGGAAGGGGTCTCTAACGCAATTGCTGTAATTGCTATGCCGCTGTGCTTTAAAAGGCTTCAACGATGCTTGATAACATTCTCGCGACATTCTTTGATCTCCCTCAATTTGTCAAATTCCTATAGTGTATAGAACTTGATAACTTGATAAAGAGTGGACGAGACTGATTTCATCTGATGGATCCATCGTCTATTGAGTAGGGCGTTATAAGAAGAGGGGCAGTCCATCACTTGATATTTGACTGGTACATTCATCCCTACAGTGAAAGTCAAAAGTGTGATCTCGCCATGGGTACAATCCAGTACACCATTTCTGAAGACCAAGACAGAAGGCACTCGAACTATCTGTGACTCTATTCCCATCTCCCAGATCGCTCCCATGTATATAATATTCACTAAACTTCTTGGATCGATTAATACCTGCTTAATATTGAAATTTCTTAAAAAGATAGAAATCATCAGAGCATCATCGTCGGGGTGATCTATACAAGATATCTCTTCTTCAGTAAAGATGATTTGTTTATAGTCCAGATGCGATCTTTGGGGTAGGATCTTTTGGCAACGCGTGAGAGTGGCGTTTATCTGCCAAGTAGGTATAGCCACTAATCTCGAATCCTCCCATGATACAATTAATAACCCTTAGGTTCTGGGGAGGATCCTCAGGTGTAAGGACGACAACTTTAGCCTTTTTCTCCCTTATGTCTGGTCACCCCTTGCTCAGTAGGTGAGTCAAGCATCCCCTTTTTAACTATTCTGCCACCTCTAGTCGTAAGGCGATATAGTCCATAGTGTGTGGATGTGATCTTTATAGAGATCACACCATTTAGTTTTATCTCTTTAGTTTGCTGGTTTTTAATCTTTGGGGCCATCTCAACCCATCTCCTTCATCAGCTAAGGCGGTGACAATCTCTCCTGCACTCACAAAAAAGGTATATTTATTTAACCTGGGAGGAAGTGATTGGTCACTCGTGGGGAACACAACAATTGTTTGTCTTTATTCCATACTAGTAGTCGGATACGGTTCAACCCTTCATCCTTTGCTGGGGTGTCGGGGATTCCTAGTGTGCCTGTTGGGCCCCTTGTTTTGTGCTTGGTATTGCCTCTTGTTCACTTCATCCTCCTCCCATTTGATTTGATCTTAAGTTTGTACCAATACATCTTCCATTGTATTGCATGTATACTTTGTTAGCTCTTTATAAAGTCAAATTCAGGCAACAAACCCTTTCGAAAAGCTAACATAGCTGTGGCCATATTACAACTGGGTGTGTTGACTTTCTCCTGATGGAAACACCCTAAGAAGTAAAGCAAAGGCTCTCCCCTCCTTTATGTCACTTTATGCAAGTCATTCAGTTGTTTTCAGAGTTTTATGCTACTAGAGAACTACTAAACAAACACATCGTTCAAGTCTACAAAGGAAGTTATGGATTAGGATGGTTGAGATGTAAACATTCCATAGCTGGCCTAGTCAGGCTAGATCCAAACCCCTCACACATACACACCTTGCGGACTCCTTTGGGGATAGCCACCGTATACATTCGTTGCCTACAATGTACTATGTGTTCGTTGGGATCAGTCATACCATCATATAGTTTGATGTGAGGGAGAGTATATTTCTTGGGCATATTTATCAAAGCAACCTCATCAGCAAATAGAGAATCTATAAAGCTGCTCAAATGACTCTTTTTCATAGGGGGCAGGCATCCCAAGAATCCTGTTGATAATGGCTTCAAGTTATTGTATCTTCCTCTGCCATTCTTTGTGTAGATGGGAAGGATCCTTTCAACCACAAATTGGTAGGTGTCTTAGCTATTTTGGACAATCTTTACTAGACGAATGGCTGAATCAAGTTCATCACGTTGTTTCTTGGCATCATGCTCCCCTATAGTTTCTTTAGGCGCGATGCTACCTACGTTCACTCCTGGTACAAGGTTAGTTAAAATATGGGAAAGTAGATTAATACCTAACAGCTGAGTTGTTTGTGAGATAAAGCCCACGGGCATCCCTCATGGTCGGTCATTGATGCAGGGTGTAGTTATTGATGGCACAATTTACCGCGAGTCTGGTGTGTTCTTAGTTGTAAATGTGGCGATCTTCTCCTTCAAAGCTGAGTTTTTTAGTTTCTAATCATTCTTGTTGCTGAGCATGGCATTCTTCTTGGTGTGATACCTTCTTGGCTTACTCCGCAAGTTGAATTGTTTGCTTTTTGACCAAATCGACTAGTTCAGTCACATTTACTTCAGGATCCGTGGATCGCTAATCAGTAGGACTGGTGCTCTTTCTTGTCATAGTTGAAAATAGAAGAAAATTGAAAGATATACCAAAAACCCAACGGTTAGATTCTCACACTAGATGTTATAAAAAATTCAATGCGTTGTTGGGGTCCCTATGAACGATGCCAAACTGTTTGAGTAGAATTTGGTTATTCTGTAACTTAGTAAAAGATTTTGGGTCACCAACAATAAGATGATTTAGATAAGAAAAGAAATAGATCGAGCACGAGATATCAGAGAGATTTTATTGATTCATGAATGTGAACACAATGGTTTCTGGAAATTTAGAGTACAAAAGTGTTTGTGAGTAATTCAATGTGTGTTTGACGTCTAAATCTACCCTTTTATATAGCTTATCTAACCATGTAACGTGTCTATCCCCCATCCCTAGAATATAGGAGTTAGATGCAAAGTTTGCAGATCTGACCAATCTTCCTAAGATCCCAGGCTTGTGGGGTTAGACTAGTTCTGGAACTTCCACGTGTCCTTACAGCTGTCTTGATTAGGTCTCTGGAAAGATATCTTCCACCAGGCCTTGAAAATATTTGTTACATTTCTGGGCCTCACCACTACTCGGCCCATTTCCATTTTTTGGGCATACAACTATCTCATAAAGATTTAATTAGAATTATCTAGAAGATATTAGTAATTGTTTCAATCACTTCTATTCAAAGTTATTTAGCTCACAAGGATAGCAAAATTTCAATGAGATCCTTCAATATATAGATGTGGCAGTATCTGAGCTGAGAATGATGCTTTGATGAGAGAAATCAAAAATTCTGAAAATTAAACAAGTTATCTTTAGTCTTGGAGCCAACAAAGCACTAGGGCCAATTGGTTTTACGAGGAGTTTCTACCAACAATATTGGAACATTAATGAAGATCAGGTTTGTTCTTTGATTCGTAAATTTTTTGAATCTGGTTATATGCTGAATGTTATAAATGAAACTGATTTGGTGTTGATTCCAAAAATAGAAAGACTAGAGAGTGTGGGTGATTTTAGACCAATTAGCCTTTGTAATTTTTCTTATACAATTTTTTCATTGGTTATAGCCAATAAACTTAAACCTCTAATTGAGAATCTAGTTTTTGAATGTCAAAGAGCCTTTGTGCTGGGTCGTTTGATTCAGGACAACATTGTGATTGTTCATGAGGTGTTTCATCATTTAAAGAAAAGGAAAGCAAAACAGGAATTGGTCCTTAAGCTTGACATGAATAAGGATTATGATAAGGTAGAATGGGATTTTTTTAGTGGCATTATTATTAAAAATGGGCTTCTCTAGGGCTTGGATTGAGAGGATTTTATGGTGTATTTCTTATGTCCAATTCTCCATTATGCTTTCCAGAAAAAGAATGTCTAAAGTAATTCACAAAAGAGGTCTCCAACAAGGAGATCCGCTGTCTCCCTATCTCTTCATTTTGGTTAGCAATGTACTTTCAAAAACAATTGAAAAATAGCAAGCTTGTATAAGTTTAACTCATTGCCTTTTGTTGATGATTCGATCTTTTTCTTAAAAGCTAATAGGGAAATTGTAGAAATTTACAATATGTTTTGGACTTATACTGTCAAGCTTCAAGCCAAAGAGTAAGTGTTGGCATATCTTGCTTGTATTTTGCTAATAGTGTTCCTAAGCTAACAAGGGAGGAGATTGGGCATATTTTTCAGATCACAGCTGTAGATACTCCTGGTAATTACTTAGGTTTGCCCATTCTTTGAGGTAAATAAAAGGAGTGCTTTGAATTTTGTGACTGATCGAGTCAGCAAGTTGTGGGATGGCAAAAGAGTTTATTATCTGAAGTAGGAAGGGAGGTGTTAATAAAAGCTATGGCTAATTCCATTCCAGTGTTTTCTATGTCCTATTTCCTTTTTCCTTAAATGTGTTTTGAAAAACTTAGATAGCCTTATTTCTAATTTTTAGTGGAAGGGTTCAGGGGATAAAAAATAATTTATTAGGTTTCTATGGATAGGTTAAAGAAGGATAAAGGGGCAGGGGGAATGGGTTTTAAGGATTTTGAAGCATTTAATCTTGCCCTTTTAGCTAAATTGGGATGGATGATTTTAAAGGACCCACAACAATTGTGGGTACAGGTGTTAAAAAGCAAATATTTCCCTAAAACCTATTTTTTGAATGTTAATAAAGGAAGCTCACCTTCTTGGTTATGGAATAGTATTCTTACTGGAAGGCAGGATCTGGAAGGAAATGTTGCAATTAGTGTGGGAAATGGTCAAGATACCAATGTCTGGAGGGATCCATGGATTATAAGTATACTTAGGAGTAAGTTAATCTTCCAATGTCCTTTTCTATCTTTATCAGATCTTATAATGTCAAAATTGAGGCATGGTTCTGAATGGGATCTTTCCATTATCTCAGGATTTCTTTATGATGTTGAAGCCCAAGCTATTAAGGGAGTGGGGATAGTTTCAAGTGATAGAGATGACAAATGGATTTGGTTAAGGGTAGAAAGACTCCATATTCTGTTAAAGAGGGATATAAGTGGATTAAGGGTAGTAATTCGGGTGGCAATAGCAGTCAGAGTCTTTCTTTTCCCTTGGGTAATATTAATCTATGGAATCATATCTGGAAGTTGAAAGTTCCTTTTAAAGTTCGCAATTTTGTGTGGAGGGTCTTATCTAATGCCATTCCATCAATGCATAATCTGAGAAAAATGCAATGTGCTCTTTCTTATTTGTGTTCTGTTTGTAAGACTAGTTGTGAGTCAGTAAGTCATATTTTCTTGGGATGTGAGGGGGCATAAAGAGTATGGTAAGGGAGTAAATTTTTGCTGACATCAAACAATTATCAGGGTCATGATGTTAAAGAATGGATTCTCAATTTGTTCTCTCTTTCTTTGTTGACTGATTATGATAAAGCTCTAATTGCAATGTTGTTGTGGAATATTTGGAAGGAAAGATGTAGATGTGTTTATCAAAGGAAAAGACCTGACCCAAGTTTTATCCTTAATCAATCAGGGGATTTTTTGTTAGAGTTTTGGCAAGTCAATAAATGGGATGTGATGAATCAGATTAGGTTGCTAAACCAGGCTTGAGGAATGTGGCAAAAAGCAAATGGACGTTACCTACAGGTAATAGGCTTAAAGTAAATGTTGATTGTGCTTTTTCTAGAGGTAATGATATGGCTTCCTCAACTTTTGTAATAAGAGATTCGAATGGATTTATGTTGGATTGAAATGCTAAGTTTCTTTCTGCATCATCAGCCTTCATGGCAGAAGCTATGGCTTTTTTGGAAGTATTGAAGAATATTCATTCTAATAAGCTTGATGATGTAATCATTGAATCTGACAATCATAATCTTATAAACTACATCAATGGCAATGTTGAAGCTCCTGATGGCATGTCTATGATTGTTGTTGAGAATATCCTTTTTATAAGGAATTTATATAGAATCCCTTGTTGCAGATGGATTCCTAGACATGCTAATGGTGTTGCAAATTGGATTGCCAAAGCCTTTTTGCAAGGGTCATGCCTAGTTGACTGGGTCTTGAGACCTCCTACACAGTTGCAAATGTTATTATGTAGAGATTTGGAATGTGGTGCTGAATCTACTGGTTTGGGATATATTCTCTTTCCAGAATGATTAGTTTTTATTTCTTTGTATTAGAGTCTTTTATGTTTTCAGTTTTTTGGTTGGTCTATGTTTTTTTTTGTTAATTTCTTTTACTATTTTTGTTTGGATATTATCAGTGTCTTAATGTCTTGTAATATGTTTTTGATGAATGAGATTACATCTTTTCTAGCAAAAAAAATTAGGACTCTCTGTCTTAATTATACCATCCAAATATTAAAATAAATTTAATACCTTAAATCACTAACAAAATTAATATAATATCTTACCATCGAATGACATCAATATCAATAAAAACTAGATATCTTAAAAATTGTTGAAACAAAACCCCTCATTCGTGGGTTTAGTTGGTAATGGGGACGGACATTCTCATAAATGGAATGGGTTCGATCCCTACGTTGGTCTCAATGTCGGAGAAGGCATCTCCACAATTTAGTGAAGCTAGGTGGGACTACCTCAAGCTAGGAAAAAAGGCACACTTGACATGCTCATGTGCCCTAAGAGGGATAGTAGCCTATTGGATCATGAGTTAGCCGCCCTGCTCTTAGATCATGGGTCATCCCAACCCCTTTTCTAAAATATTTCTATCAAAAAAAATTTTTGAAACAAAATTACAAAAAATTCATATTTAATTATAAAATTAATATTTAAAAATATTTTAAAAGGCATTTTTGCTCTAGAAGCTCGCACCAAGGAGCGATTTTGCCCTAAAAATTTTTTAGGGGCAATTATGCTCTAGAATTTTAAATGTGCAATTTTTCTCTGACCGTTAACTCAGTTAATTTTAATTATTAGTTGACCAAATATGCTGAGCTGACAATCCGCTTGTCATTTATGTCATTTTTAAGGTGCCAATATGCCCCATAAGTCTTAAAGTTAACTTTCAAAAAATGATATGAACTTTTTGAAACAGGTTTGCACCTTAGAAAAATAATGTGGATGACTTGTTAATTGTCGGCTCAATGTATTTGATCAATTAACAATTAAAATTAATAGAATTAACAACTATGACAAAATTGACCCTTAAAAACTTTTAAAGCAAAATCACTTATGTGGGAAAATTTTAAAAATTGACTTTTAACCCATAAATGAATCCCACACACTTCTTTCCTTCTTTTATACGTATTTTATGGTACGTGTGTGTGTAATACTAGTACATAGACTCATAGCCATAAAGTGATAGAAAAATAAGTATACGCAACAATATAAAAATATATTTTTTATTCCCATGAGGATCACGATTCACGCAAGCTGTGAAGATAGGAAAACGGAAGAAATACTGAATACTACTCCACTGAACTACAAGCTAACACATTAT
Organism: Acacia concinna; assembly: GCA_037177275.1. Classification (NCBI taxonomy): domain Eukaryota; kingdom Viridiplantae; phylum Streptophyta; class Magnoliopsida; order Fabales; family Fabaceae; genus Acacia; species Acacia concinna. The sequence goes on from JBAGKO010000013.1 coordinate 18,238,440, forward strand.
GTTGCCAGAAACATATCACTGATTTTCAACTCATGAAATGACATTTACTGTCATCCAATAATTCATCCAAATGCTTCTGTTGACTGAAATCCATTGACTTGCACACACCCTTCTAAAATACCAAATTCGATTATGTTCCAGAAAAAAAATGTAATTAACGTATTTAAATAAAAAAACTAATAATAAAAATAATAAGAATATTATTTTTAAAAAAATTATATATATTCTTTAAAGACATATTTATTTAAATACAAATTTCCAAATAAAAAAGGTTTTTTAAATACAAAGTAGAGTGGGCTGTTTTTTGTATTTTCATTTAGGGTTATATTATATCAATGAATTTTTCTGATTTATAATATACTACTGCCTCCCCGTATGGTGAATTTTTTTAGAGAATTTTAAAAAAATTTAAAGAAGTTAATTACATTACTTAATCATATTATATACATTTTATTAAATTATATATTACTTTATAAGTAAAATAACATAATTTAAAGAAAAACGATAAATTTTAATATTTTAAAATTATTTAATTAATTTTTAAAAATAAATTTTAGAGGGCCCGGGAGGGAATACTAGTGTATTGACGTTGACACGCTGACTCCTATATTTTTTAACAGTAAAGAAAACACATTATGTCGTCATGAGTTGACTTTGGAATGAAGCATGCGATTGCCAACCTTTGATCACGATGCGACGCTGCTGCATAATGCATGCTACGATGCCATCATAGAGAAAGAGGAAATTTCAGAATTAAAATTGGTGTGCTTTAGATTTGAGACCTCCATTTCTCATCGCTCTACATGCACTCCTACCCCCGCTTCGGAATTTCGATTAATTGCTTGGAGACTGAACATTGGAGGTGAACCTAATTTCCGTTTTGCATGTTGCCCGTTGCCCTTCAATGACGGATGAATCGATTTTGGTTCCCAGCGTTCGGTTCGTTGAATCCAATTTTTCTTCCATTTCGCCGCTTCTATGCTGGTTCCATTTTCCCCCTTCCCTGCTGTCTGATCATTTTACAAGGTTTTTCCCTCCTATTTTTCTCTCTCTCTCGTGTGCATAGAAGAACAGAGCCTTTCAATTTGTTTATTTTCATATCCTTTTTTATTCATGACGGTTTTTCTTTGGCAAAAACTCTGTATTGTGAATATCCATTGATATTAACCACGATTTGGTCGTATTAAGGGAATTTTAAAATATTAATTGCGCGTGATGTTTTTTTGTTTTTTGTTTCAGGTAAGGAGAAGAGATGGATCCGGCTCTCGTGTATAAGTTGTCTTTATGGGTTGAAACACGTAACTCTTAAGTGGGGTGGATTGGAATGAAATTATTAATAATTAATTATTAGAATAATTTATGAGAATGCAAGTGGTAGGGAGGCTAGGCAGCTACATTAGTCGGGGCGTATCCACTGTGTCAGGCTCCGTTCGTGGCGCAGTAGATATTGTTTTAGTTGAACAGCAAGATGGGAGCTTCAAGTCGTCGCCTTGGTACGTACGATTTGGGAAGTCCCATGGCGTTTTAAGGACAGAAGAGAGGACGATCAGCATTAATGTCAATGGAGTGGAAGCAAATTTCCATATGTATATGGATTATAAAGGGCAAGCCTTCTTTCTCAGGGAGGTCGAAGTGGAAGAGGGAGAATCTTCTGGGGATGAGACAGATATTCTGGATAAGCGGCATTTGAAGTTCAGAAGTTTTTGTTTCGAATCAGACAAACCAAATTACATGGATCAGGGTGACTTGAACACAGGAAACATTCTGGTCAGAACTAGTTCTGATGGATCCGTGGCAAGTACGCTTGTCACTGGCGATGATGATTTAATTGCTGCAGGTTCATTGGATTGCGCTGAGATTGCAGCTGACCTGTTGGAGGTAAGGTGGTCTACCAATCTGGCTGGTCATAGGCCACCACGAAAAGATCATGTACAATCTCAAAAGAAAAAATCTCAGCGTGGTAACATGGACAATTCTTCAAACCAACGTAGATTAAATGATGAAGCTTGTTCCCTTAATGCGCAACATGGCCTCTGTTCCAACCCTGACCTTGAAGTTCCCAGAGGACTTAATGAGGATAACAGTATATGTTCATCATGTTCAAGCACCACAGTTGAAGTTAGATTTTCAAATCAGAAAACTGAAGTGATAACTGAACTACCAATGAGTGGTGATATTGCAGAGGACACTGATTGTGACAGAAAAAGGATGGAAGTTGTAAGTGAGAGAATCGTCAATAATTTGGAAGCAACAACAGTACTACCTAAGGTGAACTCATAAGCAACAATTAACGTTAGACCAGGAAAGAATTTAAGTAACTTATTTGAACCATCGGTGAAAACTATTGTTACATCTATACAGAAATGATTAAATGAGGCACAGTTTTTCTTTTTCAGTTGACGCTGACATATTGAAGTTCTATAGGTTACAAAGAATGAGGAAGTCACCGAAAATGTTGATGATATGATGCCTGTAATGATGGTTTCTCAGATTTCTCAGCAAGCAAATTGTCCTTATCCAGGTATTAGCAAGTCTTTTGTGGCAGATATTGAAGACCAAACAGCATTGCCAAAAACTCAAGAGATCAATCTGGATATTGGACTTTGTTCAGCTGAGAGGGATGGATCAAATTGTGTTGATGCTACTTCATCTGACAGCAGCCTGCGTAACCAAGCTTTAGAAGAGAAAGTTGTGATGGTCGAAGAAGTTTCAACCACATTGACGTCTCCGAAGTCTTCTAATGATTTTGTATTTGGAAAAACAAGAGAACAGCCATTTCCAAATCCAAAGGAAAAAGATTTTGTTGTCAGTGACCTTGGTGAGTACAGATTCAAGGATCAACATGAGAAGTGAAACTCCTTTGAATATGCAGACAAAAATGATAAACTTCTTAACAGTTTTTATTTATCTCCAGAAAGTCCTACGGTTGCCCTTAATAATAAGGGTGGTGGAGACGAAGACACCCAGCAGGCAAATTCCTCGTCTGATAGTTTGCATTCTTCTAGTAATGTTGAGGACCAGCATGAAATACGTCATCCTTCAATTCATTCACAGGACTCAGCATGCAATAATAATATGGGGGATGTTAAAAGTACAACTATAAATTCCCCTCTCGGTAATGTTTTATGCTTCTTATTTAACTTGAAGCAATCAAGATTTTCACACATTACGCACATGTAGTTCTTGCAGAGTGCACCAAATAATTATATTTTTTCTTAATAAAACCAAACATACTGGTTTTTAAGAATTTTAAGAGCAACTTATCTCTTACAATTCTATGGTTAACAACTAGGCTTGTGCTTTATAAAAGCAGATCAAGATGGCATAATGTCCCCCCTTTTGTGGTTTTTTTACAAAGTACCTTTTAAGCAATTGTTGTAGGTAGTTGCTGTGCTGTGCTTTAAACAGATATCTGTTTGCAAGCATTTGTTATATGAAGGATTGGTAGCTGATGCTACTTCTAAAGCGCTTGGTGATGAAAAATTGGGCATTGATAGATTTCCTTTCCTAGATCCTGAATAGCAAGGGATAATAGGCTTGTTGTCAAAATTGGCCATCATTACATTTTTGTGGATGCAGCTGATCCTATTCTTCACCATTTCTTTGAAAGTCAACTAATATGTTAACCAAAAGGCATTTGAATACTAGGTTAACCAAGTTTAAAAAATAATACAGGTGTCTCATCAACGCAAAAATCTCCCCCTAATGGGAATTGGAAGCTTTGGCCTTTTGCTTTCAAGAGATCAAATTCTGAAAAGGTTGTGGTGCCCGCTGTTGATGACAAAGATACTAATGCTTTAGAGAGTACAATCAATAAAGGACAGCCTAGTGTACAAGGCTCTCACAAAGTGAGGTCTAAAGAGGGTAAGATGTACACAATATTACCACCACAAGTGGACAAAAATGAAAACAAACATGAGCTCAAATCTAAGCTATTTAAAAAGAAAATTAGGGCTAAGACGCCAACATCTGAACAGCTGTCATCCTTGAATCTAAAGGAAGGGAAGAACACTGTAACCTTCACTTTCTATAAGGGTGCGCTAGAGGATGAACAGGTCAGCATTTGTGCTTTTTGCTGGGATTTTACTTTAAGTGCATGAATCTATCCCATATTTCCTTCAAAATCATTTCATGTATTTTATATTTTTAAGCTTTTCTAACAGGTTGATGCCCAAATGTTTTTATGGAAGTGGAATAGTCGCATAGTGATCTCAGATGTGGATGGGACAATTACAAAGTATGTACTTATTGAATAAGAAACTATTTTTATGTCCTGGCAGGATCTTGTAAACATTTATTTTTTGGTTCTATTTTCATTTTTTTAACCTCTTTGTTGTCAGGTTTAACACTGCATTATAGTTTGACGACCGTTTTCTTTTCTTTCTCTTGTTTTATTATTAATAGGTCAGACGTTTTAGGTCAGGTCATGCCTTTAGTGGGAGTAGACTGGTCACAGACAGGTGTTGCACATTTATTCTCAGCTATCAAGGTTTGTTTACCTTGCCCATATGTTTAGACTTTTTGCAATTTCTACATGACAATAAATTGTGCTAAATATTTAATATATACCGATCTTATCGTGCTGCATGTGAGAAAAGTTTTTAGCAGGGGCTCTTAGCAGATTATAGGGAGCCTTTCTGTTAATACTAATACCACAACACTGCAGGCTCTCATTGACATTTTTAGTTGTTTAATCTTTCTTAATTCATCTTTTCCTCTCTGTATTTCAAAATTTGCAGGAAAATGGTTATAAACTTCTTTTTCTCAGTGCTCGATCAATTTCTCAGGGCAATCTCACCAGACAATTCCTGGTTAATCTTAAGCAGGTGATTTTCAGAAATCAGCGATTGGTTTTTAATTTTAGTACAGAAAAGTATAAAATAAATTCACACTCCATATCACATATGTATAATTAGGATGGGAAAGTTCTGCCTGATGGTCCTGTAGTTATATCTCCTGATGGAATTTTTCCCTCTCTATATCGAGAAGGTATTTAATTCGTTCTCTATCTCATCGGTTTTGCTATTCCTATTTCTTTATTTTCCTTCCTCATAAGTTGGAGTTTTTTTTTCTTTTGTTTCTCATCATAATTCCTTGGCTGCATTTGAAATGTCTTCTACACCTTTTGCTATGTGCCTTTGTTCCAACACAAAGTGCTAATACTTTGCATTGTAAAAGGATCATTACAAGACTTGAAAAATTATTATGCATGTTTCACGCATTGTATTAGTACTATGCAGATGCAGTGAGACAAAGGCACATGACTAAACAGTGCAATAGACATTTTGAAAGCTTCCTTGGCCATGCCCCTCCCTGAAATATGTGGACTAAGATTTTCTACTTTTCCATTTCCAGTTATTAGAAGGACCCCACACGAGTTTAAAATTGCATGCTTGGAGGTTAGTTTCCCCACTTTTAATCACTTCAATTGACATAATTTTAATAATTTAAATCCAACAAGTGTGTGACAGAATAAGTTGAATAGTTCACGAGGGGTGGAAGATTTATTTAATTATTTAGTTTCAATCAAATGAGGCCAGGAAATGGTTAACTACAGATTACTGACAGTGAGTTTCCTGTTAGAGAAAACTAAATTAATACTACCAGAAGGAGGTACATCAAAAACATTAATAATCATAGTTTGTCCTTTGGACTAATTGGAAGTCCAGTCGGTGCTTCATGATATAAGCTGTCATCTGGACATTCCTCTCTTGTACCATCAAGTCTCTAATCTCATTGGTGGCCTGAGTTATTTTCTCTAGCTATAAGTTCCAAAGCTTCAATTTTTTTTTTGTTTTTGGTACACAAAGCTTCAATTGAATCACAACATACTTGTATCTTCTTAATGCTTTTGGGCCAACAAACCTGAAGGCCCAAATTTATAGCCCACAGTTCCACGATCTTACAATGATAAAAACCTTCCCCTGATCCAATTGCCCATGTCGTCCCTCCCAAGTTCACCACATCAATGCTTTATCATCCGTTTTAGAGGCTTCATTAACGTTTCTCCATACAAGCTTGATCATCTACATTTCCCATGAATGCTTCTCCTTATTACCTTCTGAGTTATCCTTGTCTTAAAAAATTTTACTGTACTTTTTTTTCTTGTTAAGGGTATCTTGAAATGCTTAGAGTATATATTTTCACTTATTTCGTCAAGTGCATTCTTCGATATTTGAACTTGTGTTCTCCTCCTTCTATGGCAAGACCACTTTTCACCTCAACCAACATTACCTACCAAATAGTCCAACAACCATATGCATACATTTCCTTCCACGGAATTTTCCCACCCTTCTCGTATCTGTATTTGCATTGTAGTTCCCTATGAACCAGTTATGAAGTTTTATAGAGAAAAAATCATCTCATTGGTTGGAGACACCAGTTTTATTCCAGATGTCCGATGCTACTGCGTTCTCTGAGGGCCTGAATGACATCTTCTTATTGGCTGCATCCAAATGGACATTCTAAGCTTTAACTCATGCCTCTATGACATTTCAATCCGCCAGTAACCAGTCTGTTCCTCAGGGCCAGCCAGAAAAAAGATTCTTCAAACATTTGATGTTTTCTCTTTGTTACTATGTTATTACTTAAATGTTGGAAAGCAAATATGTCTGTTCTGTTCCCCAAAAAGGAAAATCAGTTTGTTTTATTTTGGCGTATCTACAATCTTGATCAAAGTGATGGTGCATCACTGAACTTCAAGGGTAGTCATATGGTCTTCTTTTGATGTTTCCAGGATATCAAGGAACTTTTTCCTCCTGAATGCAATCCATTTTATGCCGGCTTCGGAAATAGAGACACCGATGAGCTCAGCTACCTCAAAGTTGGAATCCCAAGAGGGAAAATCTTCATTATTAATCCAAAGGTAAATCAAGCCCTTTAGATTAATCTAGAAAAAAGTTCTAGAGGTATATAAAATATAATCATAGGTCAAGCATCTTTACTGTATGTATGAGTTTGCAGGGAGAGATTGTTGTGAACCACCGACATGACACTAAATCTTATACTTCACTTCATGCTCTCGTGCATGGGATGTTTCCTCCTACAAACACATATGAGCAGGTATAGTTCTAGAAGAAGTCTCTTTTCATTGTCCAGAGCGTAGTAATCTGGTAATTTTCTTGAATCAAATTCATGTCTTATACAGATATACATCATGTTGTGTTTTTTACATTGGATGCAGGAGGATTTTAATTCATGGAATTACTGGAAGCTACCTCCTGTTTTAAATGATTGAAAGGGCTTTGGGGCACTCATTGCTTGATTGAGTTGATATGAGTATAGATGGGTGAAGGTGCCGCTTAAAGTATTACTTTGGGTAAATTTCTTTCTTAGCACCAAATATAATTTGCTCAAGAGTCTGAGGAGTAGGTATTTTCAACTCCAATTTGTTAGCTATATCTTTCAATGCGTCTTAAGTATCTGCACTGGTGTCACTTTAGTCAGAAATTTTATTAATTTCTAACCTCTTCTAAGTTTTCTCAAATAACTTGGTTGGTTCTTTGAGATTCTTTTAACATTAATTCAACTAACCTTAACAGAAGGTGTTGTTTAGGACTTGAGGTGTACATTTGAACACTAGCATTATAAACTTTTGTTGATAAATTCTGGTGATTTGTATGGTAGCCTCAAGATTCTCGTTCTGGACATAACATGTACCAGATGGATGGATTGATTTGAGCCATTTAACGGCATTCAAACTCATCATCTTCTTCCCTTAACATGCTGTGAAGTCAGCAAAATTACTTGCGTGTCTGAACACTCAACAGATAAATGAGCAAAAGGTCGCTGGAAATTCTTGGACACGATCAATTTTTATAATGCAGCATTGTTTCTCATTAGTGGTCCCTAGTTAAGGCTCTTTCATTTGCTTGTCTGAATCCTGCTTGTATATAAACTCGAGCGAACCTGTTCTTCGGTTTCTTAATTTTCTCCCGTTGCACGTTCCATTTTTTGGTTATCTGAAATCCTCTATGGCTATTACACTCCCTTTCTTTTATAGGTATTCGAATTTTTCTAAGCTGGGGAGGTCGATCTCCTTTAGCACTCTTGGATACTTAGTCTACAAGCATGTTTAACAGGGAATTAAGAAAATTACAGTCCGCACACACACCACTTGCTAGATTCTTTAAATTGTGGCGAATAATTATCCGGCGGTAAATACAAGTCACTTCTAATTAAATCACATATATCAATACAAATAGGTAAAAATATCAAATTTTGTTATAAATTTCAAGTGATTTTAAGTATTATCTCGTTAGCTACACTAAACTCATGTCATATTAACTTTTACTCTCATTATCTTTTTTTTTTTTTGCCAACATCTCCCATTATCCTTTTTGAGAGTGGGCAGATATATAGTATATCTGAAATGAATATTGCAATCGGTACTTTTGAAAAAAGTAATATTAGGTAATGTGATTTATGTTTTGAATAAAGATTGCAAAAGTTGCTTGTGTAAAAGTAAAATTTGTTTGATTGAAATTTTTTAAAAGTTACTTTTGATGGGAAATGACTGTAAAGGGCATGATTACATATATATATATATATATATATTTAAATATATTGTGATATTTATACTATCTTCGGTCCTAATTATAAGGCATAATTGACTTTTTTGGCTTCCTTAATCTTTGAAAAAAAAAATCAACTGAGTCTCATAATTAAGACTGAAGGAAGTCTTATTACATGTAAATATAGTGTGCTATTTATACTACTTTCTGTCTTAATTATAAGACCTAGTTAACTATTTTAGCTTCATTGATCTCTCAAAAAAAATTAATTGGGTCTTATAATTAGGACAAGAGGCAGTCTTATTACATGTAAAAGTGTACTATTTATATTACATTATGTCTTAATTATAAGACCTAGTTTATTCTTTTAGCTTCTTTGATCTCTAAAAAAAATTAACTGGGTTTTATAATTAAGACAGGAGGGAGTTTTATAACATGTAAATATAGTGTACTATTTATACTACCTTTTGTCTTAATTATAAGATGTAGTTGACTCTTTTGGCTTCTTTGATCTCTCAAAAAAAAATCAATTGGGTCTTATAATTAGGATAGGAGGGAGTCTTATTACATGTAAATATAGTGTGATATTTATACGACATTCGGTTCTAATTATAAAGCCTAATTGACTCTTTTGACTTCCTTAATCTCTTAAAAAAAACAATTAAGTCTTATAATTATGAGCAGATGAGATAAAAAATGACATAATTTTTTTATTAAAAAAAGCTCCATACTTTTATCATCGCAATCAGATGAGAAGCAACAATTTTGGTGCATATGACTTATTATACAATTTCTCCAATTAATGCAATGGTTCCCATCGTTATCCCTAACATGCCAAATTTTTTTCTATTGCAATTGTATGTTGGGATACGTGACTCGTGGCAATCGGATATCAAATCGTTATGCCAAACAAATGCAACGT
>JBAGKO010000013.1:18266041-18283996 GCA_037177275.1 Acacia concinna
GGTATGAAAAAGAAAGGGAAAAAACGACCCCCCCCCCAAAAAAAAAAAAAGGTTACATTTTTAATCAAAGAAATCAATATTATTATTGAGGTTATTTTGCTCATACTTTAGCTGCTGGAGGATTCGTTCATCTTTTTATAATAGAGGGGGAGTGTTATATGAAGCATCCTGGGGAGAGCTAGAGTAATGTATCCTTTTTCTTATTTAGTATATTTATTAGTGGCCAATTGGTCATGTTCTTTGAACATATACCTGTGGTTTATACTTTATACACCCATGGCCTTGTGTCCGCCCTTCTAAACAGGGAGTCTCATGCCAGTTATAACAACTGAAACGTGGCTTGTAATGGGAAATTTCCATTTTCAAGCCTCTTTTTACATAATGATATACTTATTTGCGGTGTAGGTATATATGTTGAAGGTTGAAGGCATTGCATTCCGATTTTTGCCTGATCCTGTTCAGATAAGGAATGCTTTAGAGGTTAGAGTCTCCTACAGTTCTTGTACAATTTTCACTCACTCTGGTCCACAAATGCTTACCAGTATTTTTATTGACAGACAGTAACAATACTTTCAAGTTAAGCCAATTGACAAGAATATGAATGATAAGAATAAAGAAACTTCAATCTGGTATGCTGGCAACCTTCAGTGTGTTAGTTGGCGTTGTGACACAAATAATACTCAATTGCAATTGAAGAAATTGTAAACTCCGCATTGTATTGCTGAGCTGTAAATTTGTTTCTCATATTGTTCTTCACCTTTACCAGTTGAGAGCAGCCAGTAAGAGTGGTTTTGATGGAGTTCCTGTTTTTCAGGTATATTATCTTGTTTCTTCAATTTTAGATCTCTAAACATAATTATATTGGTGCAAATATAGTGTAAGATTATTTATATTTACAAAGTGAAAAAAGCCTACACTATCTCGTTGTATTATATGGTTGGTCTCTTTCTTTTTTAAGAAAGACAAGGACCGATGGTTTGATGTTTATAATGCGTAAATAGTGAGCATGTCTTTTTGTCACACACACACACACACACACACATAATGGCACAATTCTATCACTAATGATTCCAATGCATCTTCATTCCACTCAGCTTATTGGCTTTATCCCCCGCATAATTTGTAATTGGCATATTTTCATCCTATAACCTCTAAAATGCGTGCAATGGCCTTTTAAGTTATTAAATCGCTGGTGGTTCTTTATAAACCATTTTACTTCTTTGACTAATATTCTTACACTCTCAACAGTCAGACCTTTTGGTTGTGAAGAAGAAGAACAAGCGATACTGTCCTGTATACTTCTCAAAGGTTTGTTTCGCCCATTAATCTCTTTTTGGATTTACTTGAAGTATTTTTACATCCTCTTTATGGATTTACTCAGTATTTTTTCATCAATGGGTACATGTATGTATGGAATTATATCATATTGATCTTATATTTTGATGATTAACTGTACAGGAAGATATTGAGAAGGAACTATCTAAGGTGTCTAGGGCATCTAGAGGGGCAGGAATTTCTCAGCATATTATGGTATAAAATCTGCCTTCCATCTCCTTATTTCATTGAGTATGTTAGACTGTCAGAAGCGTGGAAATGGTTTTTAAGTTAATTCTAATAAATGATTGACATGAGTTTTAGCATGCTAACAAAATCTGCATGATGTTTTAGACCATCATCACAAGTCCCTACAAATTTTATCTTTGAAAAATTGGAATTGTTTATCCACATTGTTAAAACAAATAAAAGAGTTGATTCTGCATCTTTAGCTTTCGTGCAAGAGCTGTCTTAAATTAAATTTAGCTTGGGGTTCTTGTTCTTGGATTTAATCACCAAGATCTGCCATTTGATCTTTACTTATATTCCCCAATTTTCTTCCCTTGGTCGTAGATTTTCTATCATAGCCATACAGACATGTGCAGGTACATACTTCGTACTTTTTTAATTAGTGGCATGTCCTCCTTGGTCATATTGATAACCAGTTTCAACCAAAGTATCTGAGGGGAAACAAACAAGCTAAAACAGTAGAATTGGTATTTAAACTGCAAATGTTAATCACAGAGTGTAGGTCCAATGGATTAATCTACAAACAAGGAAAAAACACAGAAATGAAAGAAACACAACCCTATGCACGCTAGAGGCACAGGAACTCTACCAATTCTTTGATCACAATTTCCATTCCCGTCCCCAGCCAACTCACCGTCAATATATAAGGCTTTGGGGCCCGTAACTCATCAGTATCCCAACCCAATTCGTTGCCAGGTTGGGATCTGGTTGGGGTATTTTTTTAATCTCTGGATTAGCCAAATAAAGGAAATAATATATCAAACTACATTCTTTAACAATATGCATAAGGTTTTGGCGGCAAACCGGCCCCCCACCCAATGAATCCCACAATGCAAATACATCATCAGAATTGTGTTTTGCAAAAGTATAGTTGTTCAGCAATTTGATAAAGTTGATATCAGAACTTGTGGGAGAAAATTTAAATGTCTATGAAAATTAACTTGGTGTAGTAGATTTTTTACAGCAGCTTTTTTAGTCGTGCTTTTTATCATTCATTTGAAGTTTGTTTTTCTTTTCTTTAATAGGTTGGCAGTTTGGAAGATGTACTGAAAAAAATGGAGGTACTTTGTCTGGGAGCAATCAAGTTTCTTAAAATTCATGAAATTATGAAATAATTTGAGTGTCACTAAGTTTCAATCTTCTCCAATGCAGATGAGTGAAAGGAACTCTGGGTGGGAAGATTTGATTTTTATTCCTCCCGGAAAAAGCTATTCTCAACACATACAAGAAATTACTGCCTGAACCCAGGGTGCAACTTAAGCTAACCAAAGTTTTATGTTGGTTCCCGAGCAAATTGGGTGTTTTTGTTCTCACCGTCCAGCGGGTAAGACGCTTGCACCTCTCTCTGCCCTTCAATTGTTGCCTTCTTTCTCTTCTTGCCTAAAAGAAAGTATCTCTGATGCAGAGATTCTCGGAATACAAGATCTTTGTGCATGTTAGAGAGAGATCATGGGAGTTAGCTTCCATTTCAATAAGAGGCCGATAGAATATGCTTTATGTGTATCATATATTTCATGTATGGAAGATAATTCTAGTTTCTACTCGTACATGTATAGCTTATTATCGATATACATTTGGTTGCGAACACTTAAATTTTACAACTTTATTGTTGTTGTTATAAGGCGTTTTTCATGCCCGGGTAGGAGGAAAAGCAGTTTTGATCAGAATAATCGATTCACCACTTGAGAGCGATTTCACCAAACTGCTAAAAGCCATGGTTGACCCACTCTCACACCCATCTTTCTGTAGATTTATAGCCCTCGGCTCTTTTTGTTTTTTCAGGTTGGCCCATTCTCAGCTAGTCTAATCATCGTAAGGAAGTATGGCTTGCGATGAGAGAAATGGGATGGTTTACCTTTCTTCTAGGTTCTGTTCGTTCATAACATGTAATGTACGCATTTTGGTAGCGTCTGATACACTGACGCACAACCCACAAACCTATTTGATTAAAATAATGAACAAGATGAGCTTAAAAAAAGGGACTTATTATCACCTATCGGCAATTGGTGGAGCCTCGCGATTCAGCATCGAATACAAGTATCCTTTCCTTTGCATGTTCGAAGTTGACGTCCCAACCAAATAGTTGTTGGGCGTGCCGGCTTACCTGCTCGTAACACCGATCTTAATCGGTCATTTATCTTCGGCTTTTACCTTTCTACCCTTTACCTATATGTCCCAGATCTGAACTGAGCTCCCATTTGTTGAAACTGTTTGGTCCGGCCAAATTAACTATGCCAAGACGTGGAAAACATGAGGCTATTTTGGTGATTTTATTAGCATTTCCCGATAAAGGGATGACACATGGAGCTATATAAATGGTCAGCCTTGCTTAAAGGTTTGCTCTAATTCTCTAACAACTACCTCCAAATCCTTGCTTCTTAGTTTAATCATCATGCTGAATTACTGCTTTTAAACTTTAAAAGTTGGGAAAATATTCAGATATAAACATTAGTCCCCGAACCAGCATTGCAAAAAAATTACTCTATAGGGATGGAAATTTCGCCTCTCCAGAAGATGGTGAAGACCACACCATCGAAAGCTTTGGTCATCAGAATCAATTTAGTTTTCTTTGCCTTCTTCCTCATCGCCTACACAACCTATCTTCTCCGGCCATCTTCTTCTATCTACTTCGAGAATGCAGCCTCCGTCGTGAGGTGCTCCTTACGCGAATGCCATCATCATAAGGTAAGGTGAGCCTGCTTTAAAGGGTCTTTTTGCTATCACGTTTTTATTTGAGAACCTTGTAATATGTTATTAAGAATTAAGTCTTCATGTTTCTGTTCCTCCGAGTGTTTGGTAAACGTAAGAAACGTGTTCTCTGATGGGTCATTGTGTTGTGATCATTCTAGGCAGAAAATAGCATTAAATTAAAAAGGGTGTTAGAGCAGCCTCATCAGGTGAATTCACGGAGACCGAAGGGTATTGCGGCGAGCAAGGTAGATGTGCCAAGCTTCGTTCGAGAAATGGGGAAAGGGATGAAGATAGGAATGGTGAACATGGAGGAAGATGATGTGGAGGAGTGGAGATCAAGTGGAGAAGTAATAAACATTGAATTCGACAGGGTATCACAGATGTTCAACTGGACGGATTTGTTCCCGGAGTGGATAGACGAGGAAGAAGAGAGCGATGTGCCGTCGTGCCCGGAGTTACCGATGCCGGAGTTTGAAACATACGAAAACATGGACGTGATCGTGGCGAAATTGCCTTGCAAGTATCCGGAGGAAGGGTGGGGGAGGGACGTGTTCCGGCTACAAGTTCATCTGATAGCGGCGAATCTGGCGGTAAAGAAAGGGAAGAAGGACTGGGATTGGAAGACGAGGGTGGTATTGTGGAGCAAGTGCAGGCCAATGATGGAGCTGTTTCGATGTGACGATTTGGTGACGCAGGAAGGTGAGTGGTGGTATTATGAAACAGAGGTGAAGAGGCTGGAGAACAAAATGTCATTGCCTGTTGGTTCCTGTAAGTTGGCCCTGCCCCTCTGGGAACAAGGTAAGCCTTCACATCTCTCAATTGTTTTCACCTTCTTACCTTTCCTTTAACTTGCTTTTTAAGCTTTCTCTCCACCAAGTAATCAATGCAACGCAAAAAATGTCAAAAATGATAATACGCGCCAGGTAGGGGTCGAACCTACGACTTTCTGCTTAGGAAACAGACGCTCTATCCACTGAGCTACAGGCGCTTCACTCTTAGTAGGTGTCACTTATGATTAATGTCAAAAGTTTTGAACCTTTTTCCTTTAAAGACTCTAAGATTTAAATATTTTTGCAAAACAAATATGTTATATCATTTAGATTTTGACTTATTTATTTTTTTAAAAAATAAATAAATAAAAATACTTCATAATTATAAGTATTAAAAATAATGATTTTAACTGAAACGGAAATTCCTAAATTAAATTAATAAATTGAATAATTGATTTGGGTGGGATTATTTTACGACGGCTATAATTGAAGTTGATAGATCAAACTTTCAGAAAGGTGCAACAGCCATATCATTTATTCATGATAGAGCATTCTTTATGAATAAAAGGTACAACAACAACATTATCATTATGGGGTAGGCATTGGTTACTAATAATAAATTTTTAGTATTATTTCTGTTTCTCAACGAAGCAAACAAAGTTAGGGAATCAGACTAATTGCTCCTTCGATTGGTTTTCGTGAATCTCATGTCATATTAAATAAACTAAATAAGATGTTTGCTTCCCACCAACCCAGCTGACGCTCTCTTCATATATATTTCTAGCAACTGTCCTTTAGCTTAAGTTTCAACAAATCGTTCTCCCACTTGTGAGAAAATTAAGTTTAACTTGTATTAAATCCTTTGATAGATCAATTCAACCTGATCATCTTCATTTTTTCAAACTTAAAAAATGGGGAATAAATTAATTAAGGAACAAATGGAGTAGGAAGGCCAAAAAGATAATAAATAAAAATGTAAATACCTTTTTTAATTAATGTCTAAAAAAATATTATGTCATTGATTTCAGGAATTGACGAAGTGTACGACTTGTCCAAGATTCAGAAAAGCGTGGCAAGCGGAACAAGAGTGAAACGTGAAGCCTACGCCACAGTTCTGCATTCTTCAGAATCCTATGTTTGTGGAGCAATCACGTTGGCACAAAGCCTCCTTCAAACCGGAACCAAACGCGACCTCATCCTCCTTATAGATAAATCTATCTCCACCCGCAAACGCCAGGCCCTGGCAGATGCGGGTTGGAAGATCCGAATCATCACCCGGATTCGGAATCCGAGAGCCGAGAATGGCACTTATAACGAGTACAACTACAGCAAGTTCCGCCTCTGGCAGCTCACCGACTACGACAAGGTCATCTTCATCGACTCCGATATCATCGTTCTCCGCAACCTCGACATCCTCTTCCACTTCCCCCAAATGTCCGCCACCGGCAACGACCAGTCCATTTTCAACTCCGGCATTATGGTCATCGAACCTTCCAATTGTACCTTCAATGTATTGATGGACAGTCGGGGCGAAATCATTTCTTACAATGGAGGAGACCAGGGGTTTCTGAACGAGATCTTCGTGTGGTGGCACAGATTGCCGCGGAGGGTGAATTATCTGAAGAATTTCTGGGCGAATACGACGTTAGAAGCGAGCGTAAAGAATGGGCTGTTCGAGGCGGATCCGCCGAGGCTGTACTCGATTCACTATCTGGGGATGAAGCCGTGGCATTGTTACAGGGACTATGACTGTAACTGGGATGTGGAGGATCAGCGGGTGTATGCGAGCGACGTAGCTCACCGGAGGTGGTGGAAGCTCCACGACGAAATGGACGAGAAGTTGCAGAGTTTCTGTAGATTGACGAGACGGCGTCGAACGGAGTTGAATTGGGAAAAGAGGAAGGCCGGAAAGAAGGGGCTGCCAGATGAGCACTGGAAAATCAATATTACAGATCCCAGACGAGCTGGCTCTCTTTTGATGGAGTAGAGTAGTTCTCAATTTTTGAAGTATGCCATCTTCGTCGCCTTTGTTTTTTCCCGGCGCATTTTTGCGCTTCCATGCATAGTTTATTTATGTGTGAATAGTGATACCTTCAATTCCTTTTCCAATTAGACTGGTCTTTTCTATTAGACTATTAGCGTCGGTCTAACGAGAAAGATAATAATTTGCACTATTTTTTCTTACACTAGTTTATACTTTATATTATATTGTCCACAATATGATATATATTTTGTTTTTAAAACGCAACATAGAAGCTAGCATGGTTATTGTTTAATTTTAAGATCAACCTTTTACCCAAAAAAAAGAAAACCTCTTCCAATCCCCCAACTCTCAAAGAAAAAGATATTTAACTGTTTTCATTTATTTGTCACAAAATTACATAAAATTACGATAATTATCTATTTGAAATATGAAGTAGATATTAAATCAATAATTGGAGGTAGAATATAAATTGGGGTGTCTAATACGGAAAATTGATAGTGCTATATTTACCAATTGTATCATACAATTATAAACTATTCTTGTATGATAGGCCGTTGGTAAAAGTACATACGGTAACGAACAAGTACATACATTAATGAGCATGATGATTTATCGTACATTTATATCCTTTATCTCATGACAGAACTATGTAGAATAGTTATTTTCGTACGTTAGAGAACACGATGATCTTCTTTGACTGAACATACACTCCTATAAAGTATTTTATCTACTTAAAAGTACATCTGTGCTTGGAAGCATGCAATACCAGAAACACAACATTTTCTTTTTCAATTTATCACATGTTAAAGGTTCTGGCAAAATAAAAAGTAGCCAGTCGATGATTTTCTTATTGGTATTATTGTAAAAGGAGCTCATCATGATGACACACACACACACAACCAACAGTTAGCAGAAGTAGGGTCATGAAATAAGAATAAGATTTTCAACAACTACCCTTGATCTTGTAGTATTAATATTAATTAAGTTATTTAATTACACAATGGACAAATTTTGGAGTTAAGCAATGTGAGGTGAGGGGTCAGGGTCCGAAAGAGTACTAAAATGCCAGAATTTTCTGAAGCAGCATCCTGAAAAATGATTGGGTGGAATGCAAGACTCAATGAGAGAGAATTAATTGACCATTATACAACGATGGTTGAGCAAACCAAAGGACAGGTGCACCTACTCAATCAACGAACCTTTATATTATTATTGTTGTTTGTTAGTGGTATTATTTTTTATTTTATTACTGTTTGTTTTCATTTTGTTGTCTGTCTTCACACGGTAAATTCATAATTAAGGAAGCTAATTAAAAAAACTCAAACGATTTTAATTTTTTGTGCTTTATCCTTTTTAAATACGTCAGGTGCATCCTTATCCTTAGGCGATCATCGTAAGTGGACTTTTGGACAAGCTAGTGACATGAGTTTGTAAGTTTTGACTATATTTTCACCAACTATCATTTCCATAAGACTACCAAAAATGGTGCAAAACTTATCAAACACGTGTCTCTGTTTCTCTCTCGTGTGGTCCAGCCTCCAATCATCAATGGCGGACAAAATGCATGGGTTTAATTTAGTTGGAAAATAATAAACACCTGTAAGAAAAAATATGATTTACTTTTTTTTTTCCATAAAAAGATTTAGTTTTCCTTACAGTTTCTTCCTTAATTTGAAGATTACTTCACAAACTTCATAATTTAGTGTTGGAAAAAACAAACAGTGAAGGACTAGAAAGTCTTGCGGGCGAATGAGGGAAGTAACTTGTCTGCGCTACATGATAGGCCGGCCCACCATTTTGACAATTGTTGGGCCACAAGCCCAGTCCAAATATGGACAGTGGAATAAAGATGCGTCATTTCAGATCAAGTGAATTGACACTGCACGCCATGATTGGGATATTAGCGCTTTAGATGTCTACAGATATGTTTTTGTAATGCTGTGTGAGGTTTGATAGAAATAAAAGACGTTTTATTTTACAGTGGCTAATATAGAAATTGGAGCTCCATTTATTTTCAAATCCATTCTATTTAATCAATGTGGCTAACATTGGCTAATATGTACTGACTTGTGATTTTTATACTATTCACCATTCTTCTATATATACTGCTAGTAGTTGACTGGCCGAGAAGGAAATAATTTCTTTCATAATTTAATCAATTTCTGATGTTACATACAGCAAAGAAGGGCACCCTTAACTGGAGCTGCCAAGTATCTGAACAATTGTTTTGTGCCATGGATCGGAAAGATGTTCCACAAGGTTATCGATTGGTCCAACATGAGTTACTGAAGCTTGCACGAAGATTCCAAGCATTGCCACCATAGCAAGTCTCCCTGATAGTACGAGACTAACCAGTATGTAATTAAGCCTCCTCATGCATATTACATTACAAACTTAAAAAAGACCAGTCTAAAAACATACATATGGGAATTGTGAAAAGCATACCGTTCTTAATCTCTTTAAGTTTCCATTCGTGAGCGTTTTTAATATCTTTAGCCAGGCCGAGGGGATTTAGCAAAGGACCTCCAGGGTACCTGGTTTGTTCAAACATAAACCATCAACCTTATGTGCATTATGGTAGGTACAAAGAGACCCAATTCTTGCTCAGTTACAATCAGCAAAGATAACAGTCGCGGCCGGAATTAAATTGAAAAAGAGATTATTTGATAAAGATGGAGCAGAAGTTTTAGTTGATCAAGTGTACCCTGGCTCTAAACCTTCAAATGCAGCTTCCAGTCCAAAGAAGGATCCCTCTTTAGCTTGAGATCCTGGACTTACGAAATCCATGTACCGTTTTGTTTCAACAAAGCTGCGCAGGAAAAGATAACCAATTGATGCATTATCCGAAGCAGGAAAAATGTATATACAAGTCCCCAATTTTCACTCGAGTGAATTGTCCAGGAATAAAATAATTCTACCCCATCAAAAATAGCTGGATAATGAGCAGGGTCTTCGCATCAGCAAAATATTTTTCTGCACCAGCCTCATACCAAACTGGTATCGTTTTTAGTCCTGCGAAGCGAAGTGTCTGCACAACACTATTAGAGATCGGAGGAAGAACTTGATATTAAATTATGAATTCTTTCAAAGCATAAGTATTACAGATTCATACCAGAACCTGAAAAGAAAAAATAAAAAGTTGGAGAGATGTGACCTACATCTGTCAGCAGAATTCCAGAGACCCCAATCATTGCAAAGCGAGCATGAACCAGTTCTGCTTGCACATACCACTTCAAGCTTGCCGGGTCTTCTCCAAGTCCGAGTGGATCGAACCCAAAATCTCCAGCCAGACTGTAAAACTTACCGTGGTGTTACTTTGAAAAATCACGAGGAGGAAGAAGATGAATTAGAAGCAAGAAAGGTTGAAGGGCTCACGTTCCATCAAGATAAGGGGGAGGATCGAGCCCTGGGAGCCACGTAGGTCGTTGATGAGCTGCGATACAAGTTCGCCTATAAGGCTTTGTAATATCTGCACCAGCATGCCTGAACCACAAGGAAGTGCCACCTGCTGGAGATTTATGAATGCCCGCGCTTTTAAATAAATAGCATGATTGCAAAGGGAAGCTTCTTCCCGTTGCTAAGGCCATTCTTCTTTATCTTCTCTCGTTCTCAAGGATGTCAAGTTGAGCACTCAATTTCCACTTTCACCACCACAACAGATACCGAATAATCATAGGCATGTTTGTTTGTATCAGTTAAAAATAAAATAAAATAAAATAGAAGACAAAAAGCATGGCCCCACTTATCCATGGACATTGGACACGAGGATAAGAAATGTTTGCTTCTGAGGTCTGGGCGTTGCCATACAATTACCAATCCCTTCTCCAACCTTTCATCGTCTAACTATTTAGAAATCAAATCCGACTTTATGTGCTCCAAGATTCTACCTAATCAAGTCAGAAGTTGTTTCAACAACTTTCTTGAACTATAGTATTGCTATTGCCATTCGATTCCTCACTTATTTTTACAGCCATTCCTCAGACCTGAGGAGTCGAGAGTTAAATTCATAGTAATAAACTCATAATTCGTAAAAACGAAAAGGAAAGATCCAACCAGAAACAAATGAGATTCCTGATATTCCAGCTTTCAGGTTCAACATTACAAACTAATAGAACTGTGAATGAATACACTGGTACAACTTGACAACAGCTACATCTAATTTCCCATTCAAATAGACATCACATCATACATACAATTGATGAGAAGTTTAAAAAACTAGAATGTTTATGTTACTACTTAAGCAGTAAGCTACGAAAAGGCTGACTATCAATATAAAACGCTTATCAAGGATATCATCGCCTGCTGGATATGCTGAGTGAGCTAACTTTCATTGGGGTTGCAATAACCAATGGAGCCTCAGGTGAATCAGTGACCGCAAACTTGTCGTGCATGAAACGACTATCAACAATGGAATCTTCCTTAAGGACAATCTTATAGCAATAACAGCTCTTAAGACCCTGCTGATTACGGTAGCATTCATGAGAACCGTCCTTCACTTGTTGGAAGTTCCATATCACACTGAACTTCCCCACTGTGGCCACTATATGGCGCTCCTGCCTTCCATTCTCTGTGACCTGAAAAACCGATGAGATTGAATGCGTCAGTATAAGTGAACATGGCCATAGAAATCCAACTGGCATGTAATTAAATCCTACAACTGCATCTCAAGTTAAAGTCATGAGCCATTTTTCCAACGCCAAAAGGTTAAGCACATTAGCAAATTCTAACGATTGGAAGCAAGCAATAATCTCTTGAAAACAAAACCATGCACTTTAAACGGCCAAGTGGAAGAGCATTTAATTACTTTATTGAAAATTGAAAACTATCTAAATCCCGATCAGACTAGCTTATCAATATCTGCTAAGTATGCGCACGTCTAAATTTCACAGAATTTTCTACATGACTCCCATGGCAAAACAGGAATACAAAAGGTTGCATGAAATGGCCTAAGCACCAATCAGTGTAACATCCACAGACGCAGCGTGATTTCAATTGACTAAGCAATTTTATTAATCATCGGATAGGTAAATCTAAACTTTTCCATTGACCAGTTAAAAATTTAAAGGCGCAAGGCAAGTCTAAAGGACAGTTGGACATAAAACAATAACTAGCGTTTCGCATTCAACAAACACAAGACGGCAATTCAAGATTGAAAAATTTGTTATGCCTAACACGGGATATATTATATCATAATCGAGCAGTAACAGAAAAAATACTGTCCCTACCCATGAAAACTGAGCATTGCGAAACTTATTATTTGTTCCAGCTAAATGTGAATCCAGAGGAGTCAGCTTCAGCAACCTTGGAGCGGCGATCCTATTTCCCATGCGTCCGCTGAAACCAGTTTTCGTCTTCCCGTCTTTGTCAGTGAAAAGAGTACAAATAAGAATCACGTACATGTCAGTAGTACCCACAACCCATTTCCCATCGAACGTTACATCCACATGTGTAATGGGTGAACCAAGGCCAGGAAAAGCTGTTTTGGCCTGTCTCATTGAATTGATTGAATACAAACGGATCTTCCCATCAAGAGATCCTACAACTATGGAACCATCACCAGTAGTGGCAAAGCATTGAAAGTTGGTCCCACGTGTGAACTGATGCCCCTGGGTCCAATTTAAAACAGGGGTATTAGAGTTAGCCAAATCCTGAACAACACCATGGCGGTCACGCATATCCCACCTACAAAGCCTACTGTCATCCAATCCCAGAAAAGTAGATCCTGAAGGATCCAACTGAGCCCCCTTGCTATCGTTGACGATATCTCTCATTGTAATGTCAACCCCATCCTTTCCAAACTTCCATTGTGTTACAATTTTCCCAGTCTCAATATCAAGCTGGTGAAGGTTGGTTGAATGAGGCTTCCCAGCATCAACTGGACTCATGAGGAGCATGTTAGTCTCAGCCTTCATTAGAAGAGTCTTTTTGGGCGTAGCATGTGCCAAAGATGAACCGTTACCTTTATATCCACTACCAAAATTCACGAAAGTACCTTTTCCATGAATTCCATGAGCAAAATTCTTTACAACCTGAATGCCAGAATCACCAACCAAAAAACTGTTGTCTAAAGCACCCAGCGCCAGGCTCTGTATCCCGCTATTTGCTGCTTCCTCAAACTCCTCCATCAAGTCTTGGTTTTCTCTGGATGGCGTTGGCGTTGCAGAACCAGGGCTTTTGGAAAAGCTATCCTCGGCATCTTCCCACATAGAATCGTCAGCAGCCTCTGGTTTGGCCCATCCAATAAAATCCTTACCATAAATCTTAAGCTTGCTTTCTTCCGTTGCCTCGACGCGATACGTGTTCTCAAACAAACATTTCTCGAACTGAGCCACAAACGACTTATAATCTTCTTCAGAAAAGAATTTCATAGCCCAAACACCCCGAGCAACGAAGTCAGCGCGACGCTGGTCCCCGAAAGTTTTCAATTGCATCTCGGTATCCACCTTCACTCGAACTTTCGAACCAACCTTCAAAACCCACCATGAGTTTCCTTCCTCGTCATCTTCATCTTCATCAATGCATCCATCATCATCGTCAACTAGGGAGGTCCTAACAAAACTGTAAGTAGTGAGTTTTGCAGAAGTTACCCATTTAGCCTTTGGCGTGGGTCCACCGACATGAAGGTAGAGTTTGACGGCATTCTTCAGGTTAGGATTCTGGGAAGATGAGTATTTCAGCTTCAAGGCCTTAAGCCTCGCCTCCACGTCATCGAGTGATGACGGAGTGCTGATTCTCCGGTCCGCGGAATTTTTGTGCTCTTCTTCGGTATCTTGGTAGCTTGCTTCTCCATCGCTCTGGTTCGAAGAATAACCGTCTTCGTCAGAATCGGAGAGTTCTAAATCTTCACGACTGTGAGCCCCACCCATGTTTGCTGCTTGGGATTGAAAAGCACAGGATTGGAAGATCCGAAGGATGGGATCTGAGGAGCGGAGATAGAAGATGGAGAAGACGTTGAGCGCGAGTTCTAAATTTGAAATCGGCGAATTTTGAAATGGGGCTACAGGAGACAGAGACCAAAGAAGGTAGGAAACCCCTACGGATTCACCGGCTACCCGTTATGACCGGTTGGTTGCCCCGCGGCCCATCCGAATCAGGGAGTCGCAAAACTAAATGGGTCACATCACACCAAACGATCCAATGGCTCTCCAGTTATCCGGATAGGTTCGATGAAATTTATTTTGCTTCTGTTCAGTGCCCGCATTCCTTATTTCCTTACAAATCATCTGGACAATGAAGTCCAATGGACCATGATTGTGCTCGTTCCTTCAATGCTATTTATTCTCTATCATATTGTTGCATCACCATTTTCTATAACCATTGGCCATTGCATTAGCTAATTCTGTGGGAGCAATTTAATTGCTATCTGAAATAAGTATACTATGCTGCAGCTATTTTAAGTCTCAATTTAACATTTCTTGAAGCCACCGCTATACATTTTATTTTTGGTTGGTTATGTGCTGGTAGGGTTTTGAATTTATTATTAACATATATTCAATCCTCTCATCAGTCAACACAATTATCAATTATGGAGTATTTATTAATATTATGTGATAAAATATTTTATCTTTTAATTTCTAAATAGAAGGATGAAAGTACTCTAGCTGTTTAGTATAAGAAAAGAAGCTTAGGGAAGAAAGTATTTTTAAATGTGATAAGATGACAATATATAAACTGCATACTCTATCATATCGGTAAGAAAACATGACACTGCAACTTTTCGAAAGGAAGTCTTTCCCATGCGATAATAAGACTTATGCAACAATAACATCTTCAAAAGATTCAATTAATTAATCCTTGGTGATCTGATTAAGATGAACAAACTGATTCAATTAATTAACCGTCATCGGAGAGCAAAGAAATGCTGCTTTAATTTGCAGGTGTGATCTTTTCTTACCAGCATGTATGTGCTGCTCTTCATACCCCAACCCTTTGATGTTAATTAAGTCAAATATATCGTCACGTACGTCACTAAACTTTATGACCTTTAATTTAAACTCCATTCCCTTTTCAATTCTCTTATTCTGCCTGTCTTATACGCTTCTCTCCGTTCCATTTATGATTAACACGACAAGAAATATAAAAGAAACGGTCAAAGCATTGACAAGCACAGTGACGCCAATGGATACAATAACTATTAATTATGGCTATACTTATTGTCGTTTTTCATACGCAGCCATAAGAAATTTATGTATTGTATGCTTACAAATGGGAAACTATTAATGTTATTCAAGCATCACTTTTATTGGACGGTCCGAGTTGAATGGTGGGTCGTCAGCGCCTCAGCGGAGTTCCCAAACGGCGAAGTCCTGTCCACTGGTAGCGAGCACCGCATTTTGAGGAAGAAGGTTCTTTAGATCACCGTTGGCTCCAATCTTGACGACGATCTTCTTGTCTATCTCAGCCATGTACAGATCAGCATCCGCCGCAAGAATGTTGACGCTGCCCGTTGGGTTTATCGCATTCCTCTTCCTTATCTCCACCAATTTCTTTATGGGCATTCGTTGGTCTACCCAATCGATGTAGTGATCGTAGAACTGCAAACACAAACGCAACACAGAATAAGGCAACTCTGCAATCTCCCTATTCTTCTGTAACAAACTTAAACTAAACAAAAATGAGGTACGTACAATGGAGGGATGGCCTGGGTGAGTGAGTATGTATGCGTATCCAAGCGTGGCCTTGCCATCTGGGAAGGGCCAGGTTCTCTGGGACCACGTGTCGTGGTTGTCGACTAAGGTGACGGCGTGGGATGGGTCGGTTCCAATCATCCCCGGTGGCTTCCCATTCGCGTCCTTCATTCTCCACAGTTCACCTTGTACGGCGGCTCCCAGCACCATTTTGGTTGTGAAGTCGAAGGTTGTGACGGCGCCACCAGCGTCTTGCACCCACTGCACCAGTCTAGCCCGATGCGGGTCTTGGTTGGCCAATGGTTTTCCGTCTGAGCCCTTGGCCACGGCCTCAAAAAGCTCTCCGACAGCAAACTCTGGTTTGGTGTTGTCCAGGTAGATTTTAGTGAACCTGGGAGCGTAACCTAATACCATGTCGAACCTCCATCCTACGAATCCAACGTCCGACTTCAACCAATTCATCCAATCAGAGAGCTCTCGCTGCACCCTGGGATTGGTGTGGTCGATGTCCGGTGCATCCCCCCAGTCCATGCCGGTATCGTTATTTCCAGAGCCCTTAAACTTTGTATCTGAGGAACAGATTTCGGACACATTCCAGTCGAGACGGTCGTCGGGAGTACCACCTTCGAAGATGCTAAGTCCTCTTTCGTCCAGCCTCTCTGCAGTTCTGTGGTTGATGACTATGTCGGCGATGCATTTGACTCCTCTATCACGGAATGCCGCTATCAATGACTTCAATTCCTCCTTGTTACCGTATTTTGAGGTGTCAAGATCATATAATCTTTTCGGCAAGTATCCTGAATGCAAATATATATATTGAAATAAACAAGAATTCAGAACAAACACTGCTGAATGAACCGATCAAAAGAGCTAAGTTCTATGAACCTTGAGGACCATCAGGGTGAGCGTTTGAGGGAGGAGGAAGCCAAACATAGTCGACTCCGAGATCTGCAACTAAAGGAACCTGGGTCTTGAGATAGTTGTAGAATCCTCCAGCTTTCTCATAGGATGCCCAGTTGAAACCCTACAGTACGTGTAAAGGAGTAAGCCAAAGATGTGTGTGCGCGCGCGCGCGCGCGCGCGTGAATGCATGTGTATTAATTAGGACCGAAGGAGTGGTAATGAAAGAAATGAATATTATATATATATATATATATGGGGTGATACCTGGAACACTATGGAAGAGGAGGAGAAGGAAGGAAGAACAGAAATGCAGAAGAAGACGAAACAGAAAGAGGCGATAGACTTCATGTTTCTTAATAGTTGGGTTAATTCTTGAGGTTGATTTTCAGGTATTTATAGGCATCAACCATATTGGCCCATGGTTATATCCATGGAAATTTCAAAGCACCTAATAAATAAATACTATACGCGTGTCGACGTCCTCTCTTGTACTGTAGTGTTAGGCATTGAATATGAGATTGTGTCCCTGCCCGAGAAACTACTTTCAAATTTTTGGTCAAAAATAGCATATCCTAATGGACGCCTTGCCCACGTGATTAAATTAACATGATTGGTATCAATGTATCATTGATTTTAATTAAGAAAGTTTTCTATATATCTTCATTTTCCCGGGTGCTACACAAAATTAAAAATTTAAAATGTCTGCAGTTAATTTAAAGATAAAAATTTGTATTAAGATCCATTTGATTCAAATAATAAAATAACAAATAAATGGAGAAAATAAATGTTATATTGTGTTTTAAGATAATAAAAACTAAATTATTTAAATAATAATTAAAAAATAAAGTAAGCACTGTAAAAATAGTAAAATACTATGTAACACGAAAAGATAGACCATTTTTTTAAAACCATTTTTCTTGGCGTTTGGGAGGGGGGGTTGGGAAGGACCATCAATTAGTCAATAAGACGAAAAAATTTATTATTTTATTTTTGTGACCAGGTAATAAGACGAACAATATTGTTCTGGCAAAAAAAAAAGGATGAAAAATATTTAAATTATTTTTGTTATAGTGTTTGTTCGAATTTTTTTGGTGATCTGAAATTTAAGTCACACTCAATATACCATTACTGGAACGCCCCTTGTTGATTAATATTCAATGCCTAACACTACGGGTCGGGTCAGAAAAGCAACTGAAAATAGCTTTTTAAAAAAGTTATTTTTTCAAGAGAAAAAGTTGGTTTAAATGGGAAATGACTTTTTTAAAAATATTTGGTGTTTAACAAATCTTTTTATAAAAGGATTTTTGAGTTGAAAAAGATTTTTCAGAGCCAATCCAGACACCCTCGTAGCCTCCTTTAATTCCCTAACGTCTGGGACCCACAAGATGTACACATATATTATATTTTGGGAGAATAT
>JBAGKO010000013.1:18306827-18318059 GCA_037177275.1 Acacia concinna
TCTTGGATTGTTGATTAACAATTCGAGTTCATTCAGTCATCTTTTCACGCGCACTCTAAGGGGCTTAAACAACGATTTAATTGAAGTTAATTAACCTTGGATTCAAGGAAGGATTTTTATTAATTAAACTGTTGGACCTAAGCGATTGCTTGGGGTTTTTAATTAAACTTACAGATTTTGAAAACTCCCACTATCTTTTGAGAGAGTTAAGATAGCCAAGCGACCATTACCAAGGGACTGTTTAATCATATTTACTTTTCACCCAGAACCATCTTTGAAAACCAAAAACACTAAAAATATTTTCCTTTCCTTTTTATTTTCTTTAATTATTTGCACAATCAAAACCCACCCCCTTTTACCGAATTCACTTTGTCTTTTGAAAATTAGTTTTTAGGAATTTCAATTTGTGCTCCTCGAGAAGAACGATTAGCTGCCCCTATACTACATTATTGTGGTGCAATCATTCTAACAGACCTATTCAAGCGACAGTCTTAGTCCAATCAACGAGTCAACCCTATTAAGGCCCTGGCCCTTGAAGGGCCAACCCCAACCCTAATTCCCATCTCTAATATTGGTACTAGAGAAGACTCTTTCACCTTGATGGGGAGGGTCTTGAAGAAATCATCATTGATAAGGAGTTGAACGTGGGACCTATCGAGGAGAAAGCTCTCGATAAAGCTTCAAGAAGAGCATGATCAATTTAACACCCAACTACCACGTATATAAGTCAAAGGAGCAATGACTTCAGTTGGCAAAACTAATGGCAAGAACTGTTACACATCACTAATAGAAAATGTGACTTTTGCTCCACTTTTATAACTACATAATTACTTTTACACAAAAAAAAGGTATTTGATAGTGGACACACTTTTAAAAAAACCACATGTATATTTTCATATCTTACCCTTAAAAAAAAAGAATCCAACAACAAATCATTTTTTGAATAATCTTAAGAAAGCTAATTAAATTATTTAATCATATCATATGCTGTGTTTTATTATATTATATATTATTTCACAAGTCAAACAACATAGTTTGAAGAAAAATGATAAATTTTAATACTTTAAAATAATGTAATTAGCTTTTTTAAGATTTTCAAAAAAAAAAATCATACCATAAGAATACTCGCTTGACGGGAATATAGGCTTAATCAGTACTTTATCGGGGAACTGTGTCAGAGAAGACTCCTTCATCTTGACGTTAATCACAAAATTTTCTTGATGGACGTCATTAGGGAAGACTCTTCCTTTTTTACGTTAATCACAAAATTTTCAGGGTGGCGGCGCTAGGAAGACTCCTCCTTCTTGACGATAATCATAGAAAATTCATGGTAGATGACACTAGAGAAGACTCCTTCACCTTGATAGGGAGGGTCTTGAAGAAATCATCATTAACGAGGAGTTGAATACGAGACCTATCGAGGAGAAAGCTCTCGATAAATCTTCAAGAAGTGCATGATCATTTAAGATCCAACTGCCACATATATAGCTCAAAAGAGCAATAACTCCAGTTGGAAAAACTAACGGCAATAATTGTTACGTATCATTAATAAAAATGTAACTTTTGTTCCACTTTTATAACTATATAATTACTTTTACCTAAAAAAAAGTAGGGAGAATTTCAGAAAAATACCTCCCTAAATTCCAAAACCCTAAAATGAATGTTAACATTTCAAAAAGACACTAAGATACCATAGACCAAATTAAGGTTTTAAAATTTTGTTGACATGAACAGTGACCAGCATGAAGTAGTGAAAAAAATTACTCTTCTAGTGAAAACCATTACTCAAATTGTGAAAATCTAATACTGTTCACATTACAGGTAGATTCCTCTCTCCCCTATGTCAGATGAACAGTGTCAGTGTCATATGAACAGTGCCGTTAGAGGAGGGAAGAGAGAAAGTGATCAGCACGAAGTAGCGAAAACTATTACTTTTCTTGTGAAAACTATTACTCAAATGGTGAAAATACACTATTGTTCATGTCAGCGAATTTTAAGGGGGAGAGAAAGTGATTAACACGGACCAACATGGACTAGCGAAATCCATTACTCTTCTTGTGAAAACCATTACTCATCTTACGAAAATCACTACTATTCATGTCAGCGAATTTCAAAACCCTAATTTGATCCATGGTACCTTAGTGTCTTTTTGAAATGTTAACATTCCTTTTTGGGGTTTTGGAATTTAGGGAGATATTTTTCTAGAATTCTTCCAAAAAAGTATGTGATATTGGACGCACTTTTAAAAAACCATATGTGTATTTTATGCCTTACCCTTTTTTTTTAAAAAAAAAAAACGAATCCAACACCAAATCTAGAATTTTTATCTTAAAGTTGTTAAATCTTATTATAATTAATATTTAACAACACCAAAACATCACAGCCCTACCTAAATTAAATTTTTGCACATTGAACTAAAAAACGGAATAGACCGATCGGTCCAAACGGAAAATCGGTGAACGGTTTGGTTTGATAACTAAATCGGAGATCGAGTTGACTCAGTCAAATCCGAGTTAACCCAGTTGACTCAGAAAAACTGCCGAGTCAGGCAGTTTGCCCAAGTCAATATTTTAAAAAAATGAATCAAATTCAGCGATGAACGACAATGAAAGATCGCCTGAGCAATCGCAATCCATGTGCTTTGCCGTCTAGACAATGAAGAAAGGAGAAGAAGAGAAGGAAAATAAAGGGAGAGATTTGCCATGGCCCCACCGTCCATGCTTCACCGTTGTTGCCTCTCAGTTACTCTAGGAGAACAAAAGTTGAAAAAAACAATCAAGATGGAAGAAGGCAAATGACAGAAACTAGAAAAATTGCAAGTTAGAAGCGGTGGGAAGAAGGGAAGAAGCTGACCATTTTTCTCTTATGGCCATGGGTGAAAGGTAATATATGGCTTCAACTTTCAAGAATAAAAGGAAGAGAGGGATACACGTGATATATGTAGAGATTGACATATAACTTCAACTTTCTTCAATAAAAACTGTGCACACCATGATATGTGGGGATTGGAGATTATGTCTCCTCGTGATATGCGTCCGTGTTGCAGAAGAAGTAAAAAATTAAAATAAAATAATTTTTTGAATTTGAAATTTAACCAAATATACTAAAAAATGAAAATTATTATTATAAATTATGCTTATATATTTATTTAATTTTCATGCATATACATTGTTATTTTATTATTGTCAATTATATTATAATATTTAATATGGTCGGTTCAAACCCAGGTCACCCATAAGGTGACCGATTCATTGCCTGATCCAATTTTTTGTACCTTGATTTTGCATGCTATTTCCATAATAATTTTAAAGTTAAAGAAAAGTTGTCAAATTCAAAAGTTTAAATAAATTCGTCACAAGAATGTACACTCTATAAACTCTCAAGTCATTAACTCGTAAGAATTTATTTTTATTAATAAATAAGTGTTAAGCTTATATAATAAAATAATAACAATATAAAAATAAAAATAATTTAATTTAAATATATTTTAAATATGAATAACTAAAATCAAATCCACCAACCCCTATAAATAGTCGTGTTTAATAAAAAAATTTCTATAAAGTTTCTATATAAAGTCAATGAACATAATAAAACAACACAAGTTGAATGATGAGTCAACACAATTTTGTACGTTAAAAACAATAGGGAAAACCTATTTAAAGGTACCTATACTTTCACTCAATTTTTAATTTGGTACCTATATGTTTTTTTCTCTTAATTAAATAATTAATTTTACTTTGTTAACATCATTAACTCTTGTAATTTTGCTTTCTTATTATTGTTAATCCCTATACATGAGTTATTGGTACTTACATAGTAAAATTAAAACATTTAAATTAAGAGGAA
Source organism: Acacia concinna (assembly GCA_037177275.1). Lineage (NCBI taxonomy): Eukaryota > Viridiplantae > Streptophyta > Magnoliopsida > Fabales > Fabaceae > Acacia > Acacia concinna. The sequence goes on from JBAGKO010000013.1 coordinate 18,310,674, forward strand.
AATATGCATAGGTACCAAATTAAAAATTAAAAAAAAAAGTATAGGTACCTTCAACTATGTTTTCCCAAAACAATAAACTCAATACGTAAACCCATGAGTTTAACTGAGTTTATGACTATTACAACTTGTTTTAATAAGCTAGAAATGTAACTTTGATAAATTTAGAGAGTCAACATGCGAGTTTGACAACAATGATCTACAACAATTTTACTACTCAAAGTTTTGGGCAAATTTTCATAAAATCACCTCAACGTACTTCGGTACTTAAGAACAGAAATACTATTATGGGACATATATTGTCTTATGAATGATGATGGGTGTAAATTAAACGCAATTATTTAAGCTTAAACTGGCTATCTACTTTCTTTGATTGGTGTCGAAGGATAATGAAGAAATCATCTATGAGGGATGATGGCCATCTTTTCTCACATCTTGGAAGGCTTAGGGAAGATATCTGGTGTGAATTTCTGGGCAGCACTCAAACTTCCCTTAATCTTCACTGCACCCCTGAATTCATAAATCTCCACAAAATTAGTTCCACACAAAAGTACAGGAATGAAAAAGAAATGGTTGTTTCAAATTACTGGTGGCTCAGTTTTACTGGAAGATTCTAATTTTACAAAAAGATTCAAGTTAAAATCTCAGAGAGAACGCAATTGAATAAAATGCTGAATCTCCTGAGAGGAACTATCCAGAAAGAAAAGCCAATAACCTAACAATGAAAAGAAAGGTCATACCTGATAAAAGCCATCTGTGGATTCATTTTCCCCAATGCAACTTTCACAAAATCCTCATCCTTAAATGAAAATGTTGCATCAGGCTTCCCTTCGTATTGCCCTAAACATCCACATGCCCAAATAATCATACCACTGATCACAGTTCTTCACAAAACATAGCTCATTTAGTTCGGGAAAATGGTCAAATCCACAGCCTAATAAGATCAATAAAAACACACAGGACAATTTCGATAGCTTGAGGACGTTTGGAGTGTTAAAATCCTCATCCATGTGAAAGAATAAGACCCTGCTTAACAGTCCAGCAGTTGAACAACATTACAGATCCACAATTGTCTTGGATCAGCACAACTACTTAATTTGTAGAATCCATTTGACAGATTAGTAACAAACTTTGCTACTGTGATAAGAAAATAGGTTTGAACAGTAATTAGCACATGATGCAAAGCACAGTAAAACACACATTTGGCTGCTATGTATATCATATTCTTCCCCTGATTACAATGTTAATTTGATTTACCCATTCTCATTATTGTTGTCATCGGATGATTTTCTTTTTCTAGTGGTGAAGAGCTACGCGCTTTTTTCTTTTTCTTTTACTTCGTTTGGGAAAAGAGATACATGTGCTTCTATAACTTTGATGGGGTATCAGATAGATACGGTGAACATGAGCAATCATTCAACAATTCCTCCTAAAATAAAATTCGCATGAAGGCCAAGTTTTGCTATAGCTCAAGTTGATGACCAATGCAGCTATAAGATAACGCATAATGAAGTTATCATTCGGAGAAAAAAATAACTAATTGTTTGAAAGAGAGGGAATAAAAGGACGATATTGAGAAACCTAACCTTTTTTGACCTCCCCTTTCTTGAGATCAACGGTGTAGATGACCTCATCGACTCCAAGTTTCTGTAATAGATGCAGGAAATATCATTTTTGTTAAAAAGGGAGAGTGAAAAGATGAAGTAGTAGGTGAAATCGAAGAAAAAAGAAAAATAAATGGAGGAGGACCTTGGGGGCAATTTGAATCTGATAGACGAGGCCAATCTTGGTGGTAAGCTGTTTGCCGGCGTCGGTGGCGAGATGTTGTTTCATCTGCTCCATAATAGCATCGGACTTAAGCTCCGAATTGCTGGTAGAATCAGCCATGACAGTCGCCGTCTGTACCTGCTCTTCTCCAAACTAGCTTGCGATGAACACTCGAAGCTTTCGTAATTGATAATCTTAAATTCTTAACAAGTGAGACGGTTGAGAGACGGATGGTTGATCAGGATCGGATGGGAAACGCCTCACTCATTCCAATGTGGTGTTATTTCGCTGACGTGTCTTGGGCCTAAAAATCTTCCTGAATTTTCTAAATCAATTATTATAATTTGCCCAAAAAAAAATATAATTATGAGAAAAATATTATTTCTTTTATTCCTATTTATAATAATATTTAAAAAAATATCAAAAAAATTTTAAAAAAAGATAATTACATTACTTTAAAATGTTAAAATTTATAATTTTTTTTAAAATTATATTGTTTGGTTTATGAACTACTATATAATGTAATAAAACACAACATATGATATTATTTAGTAATATAATTAGTTTTTTTTATGATTTTTTTTAAAAACTTATCTAAAAACGTCTTATAAATAGGAAGAGGGAGTGTAAACTAAATCAAAGAAAAATTGCGAGAGGCATTCAAAATTTTAAAATCCCTATTAAAATGAGTTATAAATTACCCATCTCATATTAAGAGTATAAAATAAATCTGGTGGAAAAAAAGTATAAAATAAATCTGATGAGGGATTTTTAAATTATGGAGGGTTTTTTCCAGATTTTTTTTTTAAAAAATGTAAATATAAGTCATCTTGCCATTATCTCAAAAAAAAAAATTATGGGAAAATTCCCTGTAGTGGTGCCGCCCCTCTATGTTTTGGTGCTGTTTTTTTTTTAATGTTTCATAACTGCATTTAACCCTAATAAAAAAAGGGTAAATTTAAAAAAATTGTCAGTTCATAAAATAAAATAAAATAAAAAAGGGTAAACAGTTAATATGTAAGTTGCTATAATTTTTATGACATCATTTTAATTTATTGTTTTCCTAATTTTTTTTGCCCGATATAGTTTTCTTAATTATAAGCATGGGTTGCAATTACAATACTCATAATTTGATAATTTGCAAGTAAAATGATATTAGTTTTTTATAGGCAACTTTCACAGTTTCACTTAGCATGTATTTAGACTAATTTAGCTATATGGGCTAAAGAAAATCAAAATTAAGCTGATTACAATTACATATTAATTTCCAGATTTGCTTTTACCTTTTATGATGATGGACGACTAATGATAAATACAATATAGTCTTTAAAAATTAAGGAAAACGAGGTCAAGAAAGAGGAGGAAAAGTCAATTAAGAGGTAATTGGGCTAAAGCGGGCCTTTTAATAAATTCAATTATGGGCTACTATAAAGGAGTTTTGAGCTATTATATGGGTCCGTTTGGATAGAAGCTTTTTTAGCTTTAAGTAGTATTATATCAAAAAAGTAATGCTATTAAAGCTACTAGAGCATTTGGTTTGAGATTAAAAAAATGATGCTGCTGATGCCAAAAGAATCATAAAAAATGGAGGCCAACTTTTGAAGCTTTTGGGTCCATTTGGGTGCAAACTTATTTTAAATGACTTATTTTTTGGATTGTCTTATTAAATGTGGCTTCAGGAAAAAAAAACTTATGAGAAATTGTTGTTATGTTTAGATGTGACTTTACAGAAGTGACTTTTTATTTTGATGAAATATGTTTGGATGATAAGTAGAAAAATGACTTATGATAAAATTTTTAAATTTTTTTTTGTTTAAAAATAAGTATGTGATGTATTTGAATTTTCATAATGATTTTAATATTATGAGTGACATTTTTCTTTTCACCTTGTCCCTGATAATGTTGTAAAATAATACTTATTCTGGTCTTAATTATAAGATTCAATTGACTTTTTTTAAAAAATCTTAAAAAAGCTAATATATAACATATAATAAAATAAAACATAATATATGATATGATTAATAAGTATGGGTAATTTATTTTGCTTCCTTAACTTCTTCAAAAAAAAGTCAATTGGATATTATACTTAGAATCAGAGGGAATAATGTGATGCTCTATGCTGCTGAATAAAATATGTTTGGGTGATAAGCAAAATGTAACTTATAATTAATTTTTTTAAGAATATTTTTGTTTAAAAATAAGTGTGTCATATATTTAAATTTTGATAATGATTTAATATTTAGAGTGAGATTTCCATGTTGTCCCCATTAATTTTTTGGAAAAAAAACTACGAACAATCAAGTACTTAATTAATTGTTCATTTCTATTTAGATAACATATTCCTAATAAGTTGGTATCTCTTTCACCTTTAAAAGCTGAATCCTTTTGTCCCTTCTCTCCCTTTCTCTCTCAAAATTTTCCTTCTTATCGCTACTAAAAGGTCCAATTGTGAGCTTAATGTTTTGATGCTACTTTTATAGTCAAGTGACTTATTTTTTGATAGCCACTCAAACACTAGTCTTACTATAAAGCTACTTAAATTTTTGATGTGATGCTAATTAAGCCTAAAAAGCTACCATCCAAGTAGACCCTTTATCAGTAGTGGCTTTTGATAAGAGATGAAAAGGAAAAAGCTAGAGGAGTATGCGCATTAGTGAGAGAGAGAGAGGGTATTAGATTCATAATCAAATATCAACTTGTTAAAGGTAGGTTGTCTAATTAGAAATTAATAATTAATTAAGTATTTGACTGCTTATATTTTTTTCCCAAAATTAACAGGGATAACGTGAAAAGAAAAATCTCACTTTAAATATGAAATCATTGTTAAAATTCAAATACATGATGAAATTTTTTTTAAAACAAACTAAACCCTTTAAGTAAAATTATCATAAATTACTTTTCTATTTATCATCCAAACATATTTTATTTAAGAGAAATCACTTCTATAAAGTTACATCATAACACAACAATTTTTGATAAGTTAGTTTTTTTAGGATGTGTTTGAAATAACGGTGGGATAACGGATTTATTTATAATTGGACTTATAGATAAGTCAGATTAGATATAAGTTAGATTGTGTATGTTTGGATTTAAGGTAGAATAAGTGACTTATAAATTATTTATTCAAAAGTAAAATGTGTTTGGTTGATATGTTAAAAAGTAACTTATTGTGGCAAATGACTAAAAGGGACCTGAATATTAGTGAATATTATATATACTGCAAAACTTAAAAATTATACTATAAAAAATAAAAATTAATTTGACCAAAAATTAAGAATAAAATATTAAAATATATAATTAATAACAAGATTAAATGATTAAAAATGTATATAAATTATAAAGCAAAGAAATGTAAAGTTTTTTATGAAATAAAATTACATTACTAATCGGATCACATCAACCCTATAATTTGGTCTCTAATTTCATCATGAACATAATTCATTTGGGTTATATAATTATTATCTCCGGTTTTAATTTTAGACCTAGTTCACTTTTTTCGCTTCATTAATCTCTCAGAAAGTACATTAACTAGGTCTTATAATTAGAATTTGAATAAATTATATTACATGGATAGTGATCAATAGATGTGAAGGGGAGGACAAGATATAGAATGGAACTAGATTGATGCTTGCATTAGCAGTAAGACTTAGTTGACTTTTTTCGCTTCCTTAATCTCTAAAAAAAACCAACCGAGTTTTATAAGTAGGATTTGAAGGAGTCTTATTACATGTAAATATATTGTGATATTTATACTTCTAATTATAAGATTTAGTTGATTTTTTTGGCTTCTTTAATCTCCAAAAAAAAACCAACTAAGTCTTATAATTAGAACTGAAGGGAGTCTTATTATATGTAAATATATTATAATAAATTTTAATACTTTAAAATAATATTATTAGTTTTCTTAGGATCCTTTAAAAAAGTCAACTAGGTCTTATAATTATGACCAGAAAAAGTATAATATAACATAAAAATAAAAAATAAAATAAAAAAGGGCAAAACATATATATAAGACCATCAGTGGAAAAATTAGCAAAACATTTCAGCTTATGGATATAAGATCTTATTCACAAATAAGTTCAATTATCATATCTTTTTCCCAAACACTCCATATATAAAAAGTTCAGTTTAAAACATTTTTTTAGCCAAAAGGTCTGATTTTGGGGGAAAAAGTCAATTACAAACACACTGTTAATCTATTTCTAATAAGTCCATAAAAATGGGTCATTTAAAATAAGTAACAACCAATTGTATCATTAGCGGTGGCAAGGAAGAATTCTGGAAAGAGAAAGAGAAGAGAGAGGGAAAAAAGCAGTGATCAGAGACCTGGACCTGCCCGGACAGTCTGACCGGCCCGATCATCGCTCGGTCACATTAACAATTCAGACAAGTGCATTGGGCCGCTTTAGCTTGGGAGTTGTTTGGAGCCGCTATTAAATCACTATTGGGCCAGTGCCTGTGGTTAGTCCGAAAATCGGAACGGGTTTTAAATAGGGAAAATGACACTTAAATACCATTTGAATTTTAAAACTCAAAAAGGTCTGTTAACATTTTAAAAAGACACTAAAATACTATGACCAAATTGGGAAGTGATCCACAAACTAACGAATTCCATTACTATTCTTATAAATCGCATTAGTCAACTTGCTAAAAATCCCCTCTCTCCTATGTTTTTCAAATTTTCTTATGTGAAAAATAACCCACAAACTAGCGAATTTCATTATTATTCTTGCAAAACCCATTACTTAACTTGCCAAAATCACCTCTCTCTTCTGTTACTATGCATCAATCAGTATCAGTGTCAGATGAACAGTGTTGTCAAAGAGAGAGAGAAAATTAGAGACCAGAAAAAAAACTAGCAAAATCCAGTACTCTTCTTGCAAAATCCCATTACTCATCTAGTGAAATCCTGCTACTGTTCACATCAGAAAATTTAAAAAACCCAAATTAGTTCATGATACCTTAGTGTCTTTTTGAAATGTTAACAGACCTTTTTAAGTTTTACAATTTCAAATAATATTTAAATAACATTTTCCCTTTTAAAAAACCGTTCGGCCCAATAGAAAACCAACTAAAAAAAAGAATCAATGTTGTAAAAAAATTTGAATCAAGAGGGCAAAAAGGCATATAAGTCAAGCAGTTACTCTAAAATCCAAAAAAAAAACCAGCTCGATGCCTTAACCCTTGAACAATCGGAGCTCTAAAACCCATATCCTTCTCCTCCATGCTCTGCTGTCGTAGCCTCTGGTTGTCTGCTGTCATAGCCTCTGGCCGTCCGCCAGTTTGAGTGGTCTCCTCTTCTGGCATCTGTTTATGGATCATCATGTTTAACATTTAGATTTTAGCCTCAGAAACTTATGTGCTTCTTCATCTGTGGTCCTCCTTTGTTGTTGTTACTTTCCGCTATCGTCCTCTGTCGCACGCGATGGTTTTGTGTGCTACCGTGGTGCTGTGATCAATCATCATCTCTATGTTTCATCTCTGCTGCTGTAACCAAAATATTTTGGGGAAAATGAAATGAATTGCTTTATTCAATGATTAATAGTGTACTTATACAACAGTAGTATAGACTAAGTTGTATATGGTAAATGAATAACTAATTACAGTTATACATAACAATAA
>JBAGKO010000013.1:18318159-18337499 GCA_037177275.1 Acacia concinna
ATGCTAATTTTAATAATTTTGTTTGTTGCATACTATCTTATAAAGATACTTTCCAAGATCAAGACATTGAGGATCATCCTTAAAAAGGAACTGAAAGCTCTGGGAGTAGCATTGAAGGTCTTGATTTTGGCTCATTCGCTCGACAAAATGATGATGTTTTTGGTCTAAATGCCTTTCAAGAAACTCATGCTTGGATCAATAAGATAATTTGCAACCTTATTGATTTCATAACTATTTTGTTAAGTCAACAAGATAATGATATTTTGCAACCTTATTGAGTTCATAACTATTTTGTAATTTTATTGACTTCATAACTATTTTGTCACCTTATTGACTATTTTAGGACATATTAGACTAATTGTAGTACACACATATATAACATTTTTAAATTTAATTATTACGTCACTGGGTTAATTGAACGATCCAACCGTTCTAACCGTTTGAACCATGACCCATTGACTTTTCTGCCTCAACGTCCAGTCCGTGTTTTAAAACATTGGGAATAGGATAAAGAGAGAGAGAAATGACTTATTATTAATTAGAGACCATTTTATTATTATTATTATTATTTTTACAACATTTTTTGGGATAAAGTGTAAAAAAAATATTGCTCTAACTATTAAATCATTACGAATTTAAAATCATTATAAAAATTCAAATACATTACACACTTTATTTTTATTAAAAAAATTCTTTAAAAAATTTCATCATAAATCACTTTTCTGTTTACTATTCAAACATATTCCATAAAAAAAACCACTTATATAAAATCACATCTAAACACAACAACTTATGATAAATTAATATTTATTTTAAGTTAGTTTTTATAACCCTTTAAAAAAACCACTCAAAATAAGTTACACCCATAGGGGCCATAGACCCAAACGGCAAAATTTTTTTTGTTGTACAGAAAAACCATTCAAACTAAAAGAAAAATCAATCTGATTTAAGAATTTATGAAAAGATCATGCTTAGATCAAGTTCTTTATATTCATTTTGTTAGGTTCTCTAATTACACCTAACCATATATTCTATTTATTAAATTTGAGTTTATAATTAAATAATCATAATTAAAAAATAAGACATACAATCATATTCAATTAGACATCCTAACAAAATAAATTTAAAAAGGTTGACCTAGTATTTTCCATTATCAAAACCACGTCAAATCTATGGGAAGCGGAACAATGTTAGTCATTTTTGTTTCGTCAATCATGAACTGTATAACATTACGAGTGAGTCAATTAACACTATTTTTTTTCCTAAAAAATGCATGTCTTTGATTTTTCTAGATGTAAGGCTAAGATTTTTCCAATCGCTTGGAAGCCTTAACGACCACATGTTTTATAAGCTAAATATGTAAGATTACCTCAATCTCATCCATAAACCGACTCCTTAAAATTAAAATATACATCTTGGGAAGAACACTGTTGAGTCTGAGATTAAAAGTGCTTGTAATTTGATTGGCGTGAAAATATCGGGTTGTTGAAGCAGAAAGCAGTGAAGGGTGGGAGGGGGTGATTGCGTGTCAACTTGCCATTTGAAGTTTCTGATTAATGGTATCGCTAAGGGATAGCCGCTCAACGGTAGCCGGCGACTGTTAGGTAACCTTCCCTTCCTTTCCCTCCGCTCTTCAACTGAAATGCTTCGTCCCGTTGTGTTTTTTCTACGCATCGACTTCCTTCTATCTATTCTTAACCATTCTTTCTTTTCTTCCTTTTAATTAATTTTTGCATTTGAAATGTTTGTGCCTTTCCTTTGTCTGATCTTCTTCGAATAGGGTCACGATGCTCCATTAGAATCAGTAATGACTATATCAGTGTTTCACCTTGTTGAAATGTTGGGGATTGCTGCCAAACTTTCCGAAATGTATTTAATAGTTTCACTTTTTTTTTAATTAAAAAAGATTATTCCAGTGGAAGCTCATCATTTGAATACTATTCTGTTCTTGCTCAGGCTTTCTGTTTTCCTTTTAAAATTATCGATAAACTCTTTTACAGGTAAAACAAATAAAGAATGAAAAGAACGAATCTTTCCGTCCGTGTTGCTCCTGAAGGCATTTGAAGAACCTTATCCTCAGGAGACAAGTAAAATTCTAACGTATGACTGCTATTTTATTTTGTTTTCCCTTTTCATTTTCTTTTCACCCAAGAACCAACCAATTAATAATTTTTTTTTTCACTCTCAGATTGGGCTTCAGTTGCAACTGGCTGCTTTTCCTAAGAGTCTCATAGAAGTTACAGATTACTGCTTTTACGAAATTCCGAGGCACCTCAGTGTCAAACTTGTGGTGGTTGTCAATGTTTGATTTAACGATGAACCGTGTCTCCGAAACATTGACGCCTCTATGATTATTGATAAGCTTTTTCGTTTTTTTGATATTTATTTTTACAATATTGGCATACGCATAGATCTTTATTCTCTTTCCTGATAGATTTGATAATATTTTGAATCATCCCTTGTGATAATGCTATTATTAACAGGAAATGAATGAGTAAGAAACCCGTTGGTTCTATTCTATTGGTCACTGTCTACCTGATCAAAATTTAATTCCAATACACATAAGATATTGTCTGGGAGAATGCCGCAGGTTGTGGTGCAGAGGCATAATTTTATGTATGGCAAGTCCTTTTTCAGTGACAGGCATTCACAAAACCAACTAGCTTCTAGAATCTCCCATGAAGTTTTCAGCTTGGTTTCTGGGCATGTTCACGAGAAATTATGTCTTGGTAGGGCGAAAATTGAACCCATAATAAAAAGAAGCCACACTATTGGCCCTTGTAACATAGGAGTTGCTAATGACTACCAAGAAGACTTGTCTGAGGAAGATGATGATCTCTGTCCCGTTGAATGCGTCAGAGAATTCAATACTGATGAAGAGTTTCACAAAATTCTAGACAAGGCTAAGGAAGCTGGATCTTTAGTTGTGGTAGATTTCTTCCGCACCTCTTGTGGAAGCTGCAAGTATATTGAGCAGGGTTTTTCTAAACTGTGCAAGAAATCTGGTGATCATGAAGCTCCTGTAATCTTTCTAAAGCATAATGTTAGTATACTTATGCCTTTTCTTTCATCTATTTTTCAGAAAAATGTGAGATGGTAAATTTTTTTTTTCCCTTCAGAGGGGACTTACAATGCCTTTGGTTGCAGGTAATTGACGAGTATGATGAACAATCTGAGGTTGCTGAACGACTTAGAATCAGGGTACTTCCCTTACCATAACTGTTGATTGATTTAAATTAAAGTTCTTATCAATACGATAGAGACCTGAGGGTACTTAGTCACCAGACTGATTTGCACGACTGACTATATGCAACTTAATGGCGTGATGAAGTCGTATAGAGTGCCCTTTCCTTCTTTCATTTGAGATCCTCTTGTCTTTCTCAACTACACACCTGTTTTTCTTTCAAACCACTTTCTTTGTTTTTCTTTCAAACCACTTTCTTTATATCTTCACTAGATATCCCTTGTTGCTCATTTTTATCCGTTTTATTGATTTCATTTTGGAGAGGTTGAACTCTTATCCAAGATCCACACTACATTCTACTTTTACCATCTAAGCTCACCTTGGGTGTTCGTTCATTTGTATTTTATTTATCATTATGTTTTCGATCCACCAAACTTAAAAGTTGAATGAACTGATGCAGAGTGTGCCTCTATTCCATTTCTATAAAAATGGGGTTCTGGTGGAAGCATTTGCAACCAGGGACAAAGAGAGGATTATTGAAGCCTTGCTCAAGCATTCATCTCTTCAAGTCCAAGATATTTTGAGTTGACCGTGAAGCGGTAGGACAAGTTGGTGCTGATGCATAAATTTGTGCTCAAGTTTTGTTAGACATGAATAAAACACAGAATAATTATCTGTTTTTGTATGTTGACATACACAGTCAGATATCAAGTGTTCTGGTCATCTGATCAAGGCTGTTTGTATAATTGCGGATATTTTACTTGAGCCTTCTCATTTGTGGGAAGATTTTCCTGTACACCTTCATGTCTGTCTTAAATTTTATTTCCTTGCATAATTTTGAGCAGTACTTAACCTTTATTTTTTGAAAGAGAGCGAAAAGAGAGGGCTGATATTGCTAGTGTTTCCATTATAAAAGGTCCCTATTTTGTCACACCAGTGGTGAAATAACTTAAGTCGCTTCCGGGACTGGACTTGATAAATACGGATAATTTGCTATGCACAAGCGGCTCCTTGAGCAGACCCTGACCTTGTCGCTGATTACATCATATTGAAGGGCAGGAAATGATGAGGAATTTGGATTCTTTGAAATTATCAGATTTCTGAAGTTAGAGAGAGGTTGAAAGAAAGAGTAAATTCCATGCACTCTTTCCGTTTTTATATCACTATCTCTCCTCTCTTGAAAGACTTGAAGACAGTTAGAACAGGTCTTAACTATCATCAAGTTCTGAACCTCAAAAGGGAATACAAAACTTGGTGTTTGTGTTTCATGTGAAGAGAATATAAGGGACATGGGATTAGGAGGCCAGAAGAGGCCAAGGAGGGTGGTCCTGAGAAGCAAAATGTCAAAGCGGAAGCAGAAGAGACAAGGACCAGAGATTCCAAGCTAAGAGGTCCTTGTTCCTTGTTCGCAAGGACCAGACGCTCCAAGCAAAGAGGGTGAGAGCCTTAAAAGGCTCCCCTTCAGCCTCTAAGAATCATTAATTCCCTTAGAAGCCATGGCCTGTGTTTTGTAATTTTTGTCGCTGTGTCATGTTACTCATGCAACACGCACAAATGCCAAAGCTAGCCTTAATTATTTATATACTGCCTCCATCCTTAATATAAAATCTAGTTTTAAGTATAAATTGCACTCTAGAACTAGACCTTTTATTAAAGACGGGAGGTAGTATCTTTTAAGCTTCACATCAGCACCTCATTCTGCCCCATTACCCCTTTTATTATCATATCTAAATCTAATAATACATCATGATTACCAGATATCTTGCTTGAAGATAAAAGAATTATCTTCCCCAGTTTGAGGTTTTTCCTTTCTTTCCTTTTTTGGGCAAAGTAATGGGGAGAGGGTAGGAAAATGGGGATAGAGGGGCAAAATTTTTTAACAGCTAGGGAAAAATTACAGAAGAAAAATTGGAACAACAGAGAAAGTGGATGATAGCAGATCAGGGATTATGATTAGGAAGAGATGCTTGTCATGCTGCTTTCTAGCTGTTAGATTCTTCTCTCCAAAATCTGGCTGGTAATCCATCCACAGGCACTGGAAATGGGCCATACTGAATCCCACATTGTGATCCTTTTACTTCCCACCTGCATCACACACGTACAAAAGAGTTACTGTCAGTAATCATATACATAATACCACCTCCACTATCTTTTCTCCTCTCACCTAACATCTTCCTCTTCTAGTTAGTTTCTCTTCACTGTACCTAAACTTGCTCCATCATTTTATTCTTTCAAGTACTTGCTCAACCTTTGACCATTATATCATCTCCGGTTTTCAAATTCTACATATATGCTACTTTCTTTTCCCCTTTTTTCACTTCATCTCGTTTCCTAGTTGCATTACCTAAACTTGGTCACCAGATGGTGGACCATAATCAGAGACTCCAGCTTAGCAAGCTGATTGCCGGGGCAGGCATGTGCTCCACTGCCAAATGGCATGAAAGTATTGGGTTTTGGTGCCACCTAAATGAACAAACGACAACAAATACACGTTACAAATAAATAGATTCATCTGTATTTTAAATGTGTTTGAAATACAGTAAATTGGACTATTCAGACATGCATGTATACCTCAAACCTAGAAGGGTTAAACTTTTGAGGATCAGAAAAAAAATCTGGATTATGATGGATGTTTCTGAACAGAGGCAGAACTTTCCAGCCTTTTGGTATTAGGAACCCTGTTTCAAATAGTCAAGTCAGTTATTCCATTAGATATGATAAAATCTTTCACAAAGGACCATTCTGCTTAAACTTAGTGCCCATATTTTAGTTTATAGGATGTTAGATTTCTCTTACCCTTGTAATCTACATCAGCCACTGCTTCTCTGAAAGCGAATGATATAATGCTTGCCATTCTCAAGCTCTCTAAGACAACCTGATCAAGTCCACGGTTTTTCCCTTGTTAGCCTTTCATGCAAAATAGCCACAACAGTCCGCCAAAACTTTTTTCATTTAGTAATTTACTCCTTCAGTTCTAAATGTAAAATCTAATCTGTAGTGCAATTAAACTAAGGTCTAACATTAGGACTAAAGGGTAGTATCTATTTTCTTCATTGCCCCCACATCAATAATTAGGCGTGTCAATAGCATTGTATCCTATTGTACGTTGCAGCATATAGATACTGAAAAGCTAATATTGCTTAGTTTAGAGACAGCAAGACACAGCATTAACTGAGTACCTTGTTGGTGATTTGCATGCTTCTTGTCTGATTCCAACTCAATGGTAAGTTTCCCTCATCATTTGACATGCGAATAGCCTTCTGTTCCGCCTGCAGATCGAGCACTAGTTTTAGCATTATTGAAAAATTGAAACATCATCAAGTCAAATTAATGGTTTCAAGTTTCAACCAATTGATCATATACCTTTACAGCCTCCAGAAGTTTAGGCTCATCGTGCAGATATTTTATTATCCAAGTCATGACACTGGCTGTAGTGTCTTGAGCAGCAAACAACACCCCAATTATGTTATCTGAGATTTCCTCATCGCTCAAGACTTCACCATTCTCATTTTTCCAGCTCAAAAGGCAGCCCATGAGATCCTTTTCTGGCAGCTTCTTCTCTTTTCGCTCACTAATTATATCTCTTATGATCTCGCCAAGTCTCTTTCTTGCCTATATATTTTCATTCACAGTTCAGTGATAGAGGAACATTCCAATGTCACACCATTAAGTCAAAGGAGTTTTACAATTACAAAAGAAGAAACTTCTCACCAACAGTGCCTTTTTGAATGGGGTTCCTGGAATGCTGGTGGGAAAGGAATTGTAGCCTTTGTCTACTATACAGTAATTCCTCTTGAGCTCCTCTTTAATCCTGGGGTCCACATGCCCAAAGACCATGAGGATACCCACCTCGAAAGAAAACTGCAAGCATTTTCAGGGGTAACCACGTGATCATTGACAACTTGTTAATTGACATGCTTATAGTTTATGCGGGTGCACAGTAAGGAAATGACAGAAAAACCATACGTAACAAACCAATGTTGGAATATAAGCTTCCAATGATTGGTATATACATACGAAGGTAGCGAGATAGACGAAGGATCTACCTTTTTCATTTCACTAAATGCGTTAACGAGTGCAGAGTCAGCCCAAGAGTCCATGGCGGAAACAGCCAAGGATTCAATATGAGGCACCAATTTGCGAAGTGATTCGAGAGAGAGCGAATCCTGAACGAGCTTCCTCAAACGCATATGGTACTGACCTTGGTGGAAAAACAGAGCAGAGGGACCAATCAAGCGTTCCTTGCTCTTCGGATACGTGGGCTTGAACAAGTCAGAGTGACTCACAAGCACGAAGTGAGCCGCCTCGGGGCTAGCCAGCATCACAGAGGGACAACCCAGGATATTGGTCTTGAATATTTCACCATACCTGTAAATTCAACCGTTGCATTAACGACGAAGAGCCACCATGAAATGACAAGAAAGAAAACAAAACAAGAGCGACGACAAAGATAAAACCTTTTCTGTCTGGTGGCGAAGAAAACATTGGGGTTCTGAGAGTAGAGCTGAAGAGTCTCTCCTATATGGGGCCATCCCATGGAACCTGGAGGAAGCTGAGGACTGGTGTGGGGTTTTCTGAGTTTCTTGTTAAAGAACAAGAAGAGGGAAGAGAAGAAGGGTATGAGAAAGAAAAGAAAGTAAGCATGAAACGAATCCATTGTGTGAGGAGGAGGAGGAGGAGAAGAGAAGGTTTAGAGAGAAATGCAGGGAATGTTAGAAGTATGAGAGTATGGAGAAGGAAGAAGGGGAGTTATACTTATATAGGAGAATGGAGGAAGAACGTGAGACATAAAGATGCAGTTATTGAATCGGTGGGAGAGATAAAGATGCAGTTATTGATTTTCTATATACGATAGAGAGAGTTTGAGGAATTAGTAGTATTCATGGGATGGATGATGGACATGCCTTTGCTTGCTCAGTAAATTTTTTTGGTTATCTGAATTTTAACGCTCTAAAAAGTAAAACTACGAACAGGGGATACTCACAAAACAATTAGATGGCCCCCACACCTCACGTTGTGATCTGATGATGAGGACGCCATGAAAGATCGAGGCTTTTTTTCTTTTTTATTTTCTTTTTGTTCCTTTTTTTTTTTGGTGGCGATGACGCATCATAAAATATTAAAGTCAGACATTATGTATTTCAGACTTTTTTCCTTTTAAAACAGTAAATTATATATATAATGTATTTAATATCGAGATAAAATGACATAATTGGATTTATTTTATATTCACCTATCGTAGGGAAAATCCTATACTGTTAAATTACTCAAATTTATAATTTAAATAACTGAACTTAACAAATTATATATCAAGTTATATGTCTTAATTAGAGATTTAAAATTTCGGTCAAATTACACCAATATCCTTTAATTTTATTGAAAAGCAACATCTTTTTTTTAATTATTATTATTGAGAAAAGTAGATCAATTAATTCTTTAAAAGTATGAGTATATATAAATTTTTTTATATTAGAAGTACATATAAGTGAAAAAGGTAAATTCATATATAGTTAAATGTTTCATAGATATTTTTATATGAGATTTTTATTTTTAATAAAATAATAATCATGGATTATATTCAAAATATGTACAATATACTGGATTCAAAATTTAAATTGGAGTCATAAAATTTTGAATAAAAATATAAATATGAAAATATGATAACAAATTTTCATGTAGATTGACTAACACAACAATTTTTTCTAATAAATTATTTTTATATAGTTAAATATTGTATATAAAAAAAATGTTGCATATGATTAATATTTGGAATAAAGTATGAGAATAAGAATAAAGGAAGCCCTACAATGCTTTTTAAGGAATTAATTTAAAAAATAGAGTTGTGTTTTTAAATTTTTTTTTAATAATTATGGGATATGGATATAATTTGACCGAAATGTTAAATCCTTACTTAAAACATATAATTTGATATATAATTTATTAAGTTCAATTATTCTAATTAGAATTTAAATAATTCAACCGTCTTTATATAAGATTTTACTATCATTTCATTGAAATACTATAAGGATGGTGTATAACATATATAAAATATGAAACGCAAATTTAAACAAACTCATGATAATGACGTACATTCATCTGGTGAACTCCAATTGAAAAATTATAAAAGTTTACTTTTATCATTAAAGAGGTGTTTGTAGCATATAATACAATTATTAAAAATATAAAAATGTCAAAAATTAAATTTAAACATACTTTAAACCTAAATAATTGAAATTATATCCATTAATATTTATAATTTATTATATTTAATTGAAAAATTATATAAACTTCATATATGAAGCCACTGAGCATCATTAAATTAAAAAACCTAATACAAATTTAAGACTAAAATTAATACAGTATTATAAGTTAAAAATGTAAAAACAGTAAATTTAGTGTGAAAACTTATAAACTTAACTGAATTTACAAGTGACATGAGTTTATTGGTGACTCAACTTGATTTAGTGAGGAAGAAATGTACAAACAATAAATTTAGAAAGTCAACTCACAAGTTTGATAATAATATACATAACGACTAACTCTGGCATGTAAGGAATAAATTTTTATAAGGCTGGTTATTAATATGAAGAACTTTTTTTTTTTGGCTGAGATTTTAAGTAGTTCTTTATATTTTCATCCTCACATTTTTTATGAACTTATACCTATGATTTTGATAGCTGCTCCATAGAAAAGGGACAAGAAGCAGTATAAGAAAAGTTGGTATTTATTTTTAAATCATTTTTTCTAAGTGTATTACCTTATTTTTAATTAGAATCATTGAATTAAAAACTGGTGAACCAGCCACATGTGCCGTTCAGTTTAGTGTATTTTAGAAGAGCGAATTGACCCGGTCTCACCTGGGTTGCCCCGGCGATAACCCAATCCGATTTGGTAGCAAATTGGGTCTCCCCTCTTTTTTTAAAAAAATATTTTTTAAAAAATTTTATACTAAAAACCTTGAAATCTTTATTTTTTTCGTCAGTTTAATCCTGAATTAGTTACCCAATTTGACTCACTAACTCTTAATCTAGTGTCTTAATCGATTCGTCCAGTTTTAATACCTTAATTAGAATATACACACACAATATAAAAGGATTATATTAAAAGATGAAATACATATCTTCTGCATATATAATCATACTTTTCTCAAGATAACCTCTTCGCACCCCAGTGCGTACTTGATGACATCAGACTCGGATTGCATTGAAGTTAGCTGTCGATTTTCACTCCCTCAATTTGTTGGCGGTAGTCTCTAAATTATCACAAAATTTGATGAATCTTCTAGATCTTCTTGATCTTATACAGATCCAATTAGCAGCAACACCTACAAATAATAAAATTGATTCGAGTCGTGCCCGAAGACACTGTTTTTAAAAGCCATTACTCAATTACCGGCAGATAAGATGCAGCACTCTTCAAGATTAAACAAACCCTTCCTGTATAACAGGGTAAGCAGAACTTTAGAAGATAATTAAACTCAGTAGGTAAGAAAATACAAAAGGATTAAGAGAAATGTTTGAGAACTCAAGAACTCTCTCACAAATCTCAAATTGAAGCATCTTTTTATATAATTAAGAAGCAACCTATGAATGTTCATTTCAAAATCATCATATTAAATGTGCTTAAATCCATTGTTGCTAGTAGTTTTTATCCTTAAAGAAAACCGTTGTAGCAATTGATATTTAATCAATGAAATATTGAAATTGTAAACGTTGCAGCCATTTAAAGCATTAAAAGTTTATCACATAATTTGCCCAAATCCTTTCATTTAATTTCATTAAAATGATTTGAATATCAAACTTACAAATTCCAAAAATAAAATAAAAAGGCAATCAAGAGTTTGAATATGTCAATGTCTATTTTCAAAGCGTCACGAATTAATACCCTAATAATGACCTTAAAATTATTCATGAAATAGTTTTATTATTAATAACCTACAAGGCTGCAACGTCAGAATACTTCACAAATATGCAAGCATAAATGGTACTTAAACAAATTGACAAAGTATCAATTTAATGAAGATTTTTAATAAAAGATGTTCAATTTGCTTTTAACTTGCTTATAGGGGATTTGTCAGCTATGTGGCTCATCATAGTACGAGTTTATTTCTTTCTTATTTAATAGTCTAAGATTACTCATTACTTAGACCCCACAATCCCAAACAACATGGGACTTATTTCTTATAAAACACCCATTAATTATTTACAACACGATTTATGTTATAGCAGTATGTTGTTCTTCTTCCAACGATCTTCTGGATATACTAATTATTTATTTTGTCTTAATAGGTAAAAAAACGCAATTTATTTTATAAGAATATATTATCATGGCCCAGTAATAATACTATTCAATGTACATTTAATATTTTATATATTTATATTATTTTATTTGAAATTATTGTAAACCATATAAATGATGTGTAATGTTTCAAATATTTTCAATTTTTTTGGTAAAAAAATATTTAAATTTTTAAGTATCAAATGATTTTGTGAAAAATGTTCAGGTAACAACATTCAATGTATTAAAATATTTTTGAGTTTTCAAATTTCTATAAAACAATTATTCTGGCTAGTTAGCCAACTTAATTAGCCGATATGAGTGAGGTCTTTTTGGATATAAGAACATGATTTATATGGCGAACAAGTGACCAAAAACTAATAGAAGAGGAGTCCGGAGTGAGGTGCGCAACCAAGATACACGGAAGTGCAAGTGACCATTCGATTATGAACAGCCCTTTAATTAAGGTCCGTTTGCCAATTTATTTTTATAAATGACTTTTGATAAAAAAAAACTTATAAAAATAAGTAACTTATGAGATGTAAATTGTGTTTAGATTATGGGTAGAAAAAGTGACTTATTAAAAATAAAATAAGTTACTTGTGTCTGAATTTAAAATAAAAAAACGACTTATTAGAAGTAGAAAAAATAACTTATTTTCATAAGTTACCTTTTCTAACTTATGACAATAAGTTACTATCATAAGCCCTTACCAAACACAAAAAATCAGAAAGCTACTTTTTATTTTAAGCTAATGCCCAAAAACACCTCTCAAGCAGTGGTGAGCATCACCTAAAAAAAAATAAAGTAGCTTTGTGATTTTAGGTGTTTGGTAAGGGCTTATAATAATAAGTTACTTCTTTTATCTTTAATAAGTTTTTTTTACTTTCAATTTAAACATAAGTAACTTATTTTACGTCACTTTTTTTTTTACCTCAAATACAAACATAATTGACTTATCATAAGTTACTTATTTTTATAAGTATTTTATTATAAACTACTTATAAAAATAAATCACTTCTGATAAGTCACACTCAATCGGCCTTAGGTTGCCACTAACTTTCAATTTTATTTTACGTACGTTAACAGTTGTAACGTTAGTTGCTTCCGTTCATTTAGTCTGCGCTCTGATCTCCCCGGAATATATGGACACACATATATACTAAGATTTGGTTTTGCTAGATTCGATATTTGTGTGCGTTTATAGCATGAGAATTAATTTGGACTACTAAAGGATCGGACCCCCATGCATAATAACATAGCAGAATATTTGTGAACTGATGATGACGAGCTTAGAGCCAAGTCAAATGAAAGGGACTCATGATCGATCACCCTAGACTAAGTCAAGAGATGAAATGAAGGATCATCATATTAATTAGACTACTACTGGACCATATCATCCCATGATAATGTAGAGTTGGGTCAACTGATCTCAGGGGATCGGATATATATATTCTTACCTGAAACAAATTAAAACAGACCCATCAGTAAGGAAAAAAGACAGGACATAGAAGGATGACGCATATATATAAGTGCGCGCTAAGAATATTGGTGCCTCATGTTGAGATTTCCCTATCTTTTTCTTACGATCTTTTCTATATAGAAGTAGACATATGCTGTGGGTTATCTTTATATCCTGTAAATAGCCTTATATGGGTAATTAACATTCTTATTTTATAATATTAGTCTGAACTACTTATCATCAATCAATCGTCAACTATGGTTGTTCTTGTTTTCTATATATCTTCCTTTTTTTCTATAACGCTATCATATATATTGGTGAGTTTGCAAGTAGCGCTCTCTATTCTTTCATTCTGTCATCTCTATTATTCTCACCAACTGACCTGAGTGTGATTGATAGAATGTTTACATGTTTATACCTATGAATGGAGATTTTGGGAATAGATGTGAGATTGCCCTAGATTTGTAAAAAGACATATAAATATGTTTAAACTTCCTCAAAAATAACAAGTGGAAAATAACTAGCAAAGAATTGATCTAGTAATATAAATTAAAGCTCCATTAAACACTTTTGAGTTTCTAGCTAGTTCCAATATTTGAGGAGACATTTGTTGACTGAAGAGAATACCAGATAATAATATTGTAAAATATATAGAAGAAGAAGAAGACGAAGTGCCTGTTATTTTTATTTCAACAAAACACAATATGGATAAACAACAAATTACAAATTTGAGGAGAGCTTATTTCAAATTCCAAAGGAACATGGGACAGTTTAGTTTAAGTTCGCGATTGACATAATTAGTAGAGAGAATTGGAGGGTGGGGAGTGGCATCCAGCTAAGGTGGGGGATGTCAGGATTCGCAGAGTATCCGAACCTGTACGTGCGTGCTCCCCCACATCGGATCGGGGCGGTGCTTCGGTCCAATGATCTCAGAGGCCACAGAGACTCTGAGGCGGATCGGAGGATCGAGAGATTCTTAATTACGTAAGCAACTCGATCTCATATGCTTTGACTAATCAAAAGTATTAGCAAAGTAACAGTTACCCAAATAGGAGTTGGGCACGCAGCAGCAAACAATTCGGTAAACCAGAATCTGTAGAGCTTAAAATTACCAGTGGGGGATTATATTTTCCTCTGAAAAACAGTTCTCAACAATTCTTTCCCAATAATTAAGCTGGCCCATGGAAGCGTTGAACAATAAAGTTAAAGGCCTTCTTTATGATCACCACAGTACACAAGATAACTTACTTTATATTTTGAACATATTTTTTCTATGTTTGCAACTTGTTTATACATACGTACTTTTGTTTTGTTGTAGTCATTAACTAGCCATACATGCACGCAGTTTGAGTTTTGTTTATGATGGTTGGGTCTTGTTGGCGGGGGTGCTTCATATTTTATACTTCTATATATACCATGAGATGTAACATGCATGCATCGACTTCCTGATCCTATGTCTTTACATCACACTTTGTAAAATATCTTTGCAAAACAGTAATTAATACTCTCTAAATATACAATTGAGTTGGCTTTTTTTCAAGAGGTTAAAGAAGGTAAATAAATTAATTAATCATATTATATATTGTAGCGTGCCATTATATAAGATATCAGTTTATAAGTTAGACAACATTGTTTGAAATAAAATAAAAAAATTAAATAAGTAATGTAACTAGTTTCTTTATACTTGCTTCTCTACAAAAAGTTAAATGAGTCTTATATTTAATATCAATGATAATATTTTGTCTGTTGGGTACATTTCATTATCTTAATTAGCTCAATATTTTTGTTTTATAGCATATAATTTAGTGAGCGTATAGCTAGTACGTGAATAGAGGTGGGAATCAGATTAGCCCGTCGGGCTAACGAGCTGGCCTGACGGGTTGGCGGGTTAAATGGGCCAACCTATTTATAAACGGGCTAGCTTTTTTCCAGCCCGAACCCATTTAACCAGCCCGCCTTTTTTTTTAATTTTTTTATATTTATAATTATTTTTTTATTTCTAGTTTTTTTCCTATTACCCACTCATATTACATTTAATTTCTTTTATACACTTTTATTATGTAACCATTTTTCATTTTCACTTTTATTTTTTACCACTCATATCACAAAAATATGTAAATTGCTCTATTTTAAATTTAATAATAGTAGATTAAATAAATATAATATGAAAATAATAATGTCACATAAAAAGTATGAGAAAGTTGTTAAACACAACATTAAAGATAAGGAGATAAAAGTATTTGACTAAAATAAGCGAGTTTAAATTGAAAAAAAAAAGTACAAAAAAATTTTAAATGGGCCAGCCCGCCAGCCCGCGTGCTGGCCCACCTTAACCCGCCAGGCTAAGCCAGCCCGAACCCGATTATTAAACGGATTAAATGGGTTGGGCCTGTGTTTTACTAGCTTTATACGTGAAGATCATATCAAACATGGTAGATATATATAATTTTTTTCTCACGTTGGAAACAAAGTGTTTGTTGGATTTGCTTATCAAAGACACATTCACATAAGTTGATAAATAAAAACTGTCTCACATGCTTACTATAAATTACAATTGAAAAGTTATTTTATATATTTCCTCTGTTCCTATTTATAAAACTCTATTGGAGAATTTTAAAAAAATTTTAACAAAACTAATTATATTACATAGTCTTAAAGTAATATAATTAATTTATTTAAAATTTTCATAGAATTTAAAAAAAATTTCTTATAAATAACAACCATTTATGCGACCTTGGTATCTCCTCAAAATGTATGGATCACCTGAATAATGCAGTGCAGGCGGAGTTTGAGGTTGACCAATGGGAGTGCGGGTAGCCATCGTGAGGCCAGCTGGACTGACACCTGTCAATAGATTTGTGGTCCATTTCCATAGACTCCTACCCCACGAATTTCTTTCCATTCTTCGCCTCATGCTTTCCTCCTTGACCCAAGATTTTCCTCACCACCTTTAACTTTCGACTGGCCACACACTCTATAATAGAATCCCTCTTTCTCAATACCTATTTTTATTTCTGGACCATCCTTTTTACACTAATTCAAATTCAATCTTTTTCTTGGCTATTCATCACTTTTAATTACGAATTAAACAAAAAAAACATAGGATTTTCGTTCTCCACAATTTTATTACGTCTTGCTTTTGTTCTCATGTCATATACATTATATATATTCCTAATTAATTTGTTTGGCTTCATGTTTTATTGTCGTTGTTTTATTCAATATAATTCATTTTTCAGCCCATTCTGATGTTATTTTATTTCTGCCCCACTCACATACTCACAATCTATTCTGGAAGATGGTGACTTCCGATCATAGAATTATTATTCATTGTCATTGGTTTCTTATAATAATAGAAATATATCTTAATTTAGGTTTCCTTGATTTTACACTACTACAAAATATAGATTTTATGTCCCTCAATAATATCTTTTTTCTTAAATATGAAAGTAAAAAATAAAGGCAATTACATTTTGATAATAAAAAAGAACTTATTTTACTTTTTTATGTCTTAAAAAAAAATAGACGCCAAAAGGAGACTTTTAATATCCTCAATTATATTGGGGACGCCAAAACCCCGCTTTAGTATCACCAATATTAATTGGGGATGTCAAAGCTAGGGGGGACCTTTAGCATCCCCAATATAGATTAGGGATGCCAAAGGTCCCCCCTTTAGTGTCCCCAATCTATATTGGGGACGCCAAATCCCCCTGGGGAATCCCCCTAATAATTTTTAATATATTGAGGATGCTAGGGGGATTTGGCGTCCCAAATCTAAGGTCCCCCCTTTGGCGTCCCCAATTTAAATTGGGGACATCAAAAGTCCTCTTTTGGCGTCCGTTTTTATTTTTTGTGACGTAAAAAATTAAAATAAGCTCTTCTTAATTACCAAAATGCTACCGCCTTTATTTTTACTTCCCTATTTAAAAAAAGGGATGTTATTAGGGGATGTAAAATTCATATTTTGTAGTAGTGGAATGTGAAGTTCTAATTCTTGTTGAATAACAAGAGAGAAAACACGGTGGATCAAAGGTAGAGGGTCAAGAAGCATAATCTGAGAATGAATTGAAGAATATTGTTCATTAAGACCTTTTAAGAATTGGATCGCATAATCCTCATCACGATGCTGACGAGCACTCAAAGTAGAACCACATTCACAGGGTTTTAGGGGATGAATATTAGCTAATTCATCCTAGAGAATATACAATTGAGTGTAGCAATCACTAACACTCAAATTGCCTTATCGAAGACTATAAATTGCCTCTTGTAAATCATATATCTGAAAGAGATTGGTGTAAGGAAAATGAGATTTGAGATCAGTCCATACCTCAGAAGCAAGATCGAACCATAAGATGCTCTTTGCAATCAATGGTGATAAAGACTTCATGAGCCATCCTTGAACAAGGTTATTGTAGTGCTCCAATTCTAGAAAAGAAGCAACTGTTGTTAGCGGTAGAGGAAGGGAATAATGAATGAACATAATCTTGTTCTTGGAAAGTGAAACACTTAACATAGCCCAGGCCCAACCATGATAATTGGAGCCATCCATTGGTGGAGCAACAAGAACAAGCGCCGGATTTTCATTTGGATGAATGTAGAAGGGGTTGGATGGGTCTGAGAAAGAGTCAGAAGACATGAAAGAAGGGGAAAGAAGCTTGAACGGAAGTCAAGGGTTTGAGAGGTAAGAAGGGAAAAGAAAGAAAAAGGAGAGAGAGAATTGCCAAGCTCTAGATACCATGTGACAAGTAATATCTTGGCAGGAAAATGAAATTGCAATTCTCATACATCTCCTGTACAACTAAGTTATAACAAATATAACAAACTACAATCAATGTAACAAATTGCAGTTATGACTATATTTGTAACTAAATGATAAACTAAGTTACATCAGACTAAATTACTCCACTTCCATTTGGTTTTCAGCTACTAAATTTATAATAACAAAGATTTTTTTATCTTTGAAATTTTGTCCATTTAATCTTCCACGTGTTCTTGAATAACTTTGCATTTATTTATAAGGTATAAAAATAAGGTAAGTGTAACATCTCAAATTTTCTGGGTAAATTATTCAAGTAATAATAAGAAATAAAGTCTTATTATTTTATGTGAAATTTTTGGGGTAAATTACGAAGAATGAATTTTTATCTAAAATTTTATCAGTATAAGCTTAATTTCAAAGAAATTCTAGATAAAATAGTAAATGATGGAATTAAGGATTAAGAATTCATGGGGAATACTTTTGGAATATTTAAAGACTAATGACAGTCTGATTGGAATTTTTAGAGACAGTCAAGATACTGGCTTTACTGAAAATTCATCTGACTTGTCACACTTTTTCATGGAATTAAGGTCATTTGAGATGACATTCATGAAGTTGAATTTATGGGGAATAAAAATTGAGGCAACAAAGTATTAATTTCCTACATGCACATTGGAAATTGTTGCACATTAAGAATTTCATTTTTATCCCTTATATCCCCACGTAAATGACAAAGAAAAAGAAACAAGTGTTGGTTCACTTTCCCATTTCAGTTTTGAATGAAAGCAAATGAGTGCTTTACTCTTCTCATTGTCCACGGAATATGAAGAGAGTGAGAGAGGCAAAATTGCTTTATCTTCCATTCATTTCAGCCCTACAATCTTTCTATTCCCATTCTATGAGTCAAAACCGAAGGCACGGAAATCAGCTGCAATTCTCATCGGTTACAAGAAATTAATCAGCTTTATTGTCCATTTCAATTGAGATGGAAACCGAAGGGAATAGGAGAGTAAGGTTTCATTTCAGTTTTTCTTCCTCTCATCATCGAGCAGCAACCCAGAAAAGAAGCACGAGGCAAAGCAAAATCAGAATCAGAACGTGAATCAGAGAGAAGGAATCAGAGGTGAGTTCTGGAAATGCCTGAAATGAATTCATATGTGTTTATGTTCGGTTGTTATGCTGGAATTCTGGAATTATGGAACATGTATGGCTGAAGTTATGTGTTCTGTTTTGGGAAAGTTTCTGGAATTTGAGAATGAATTCATGGAAATGACTGAATTGGAAAGGATTGAATCATGACATGTATGGTTTGCATGAGTTTCTGAATTTCTGATATGTCAGAAAAATGGTCTGTTTTGGTTCAAGTTTTGAAGGGGTTAATGATATCCAATGATTCTGAAATTTTGCAGAATTAAAGTAGACTCAATAAGCTTTCCAATGAGTCATAGAACATGATTTTTGGATGTATAGATTATGAGTTATGAATTTTTGAAGATATGTCAAATTTCTGGAAATTCTGATGCAAGTCAGTGACAGTGTCCTGTTTTCATGCGAATATTTCATGAAGATAATGTCGTCCAATTTCCATGAAATTTTCCAGATATAAAGTAGACTTAACAAGCTTTCATTTGAGTCCAATTTCATGCATTTTGGTTCTGTAA